>JAXQQM020074307.1:0-12341 GCA_034641835.2 Pinus albicaulis
AATCAGTTTTTAACCCGATTTTTCCCTGGCAGTATTATATACAACATTTTTGAATGGTGTGATTGAAGAATAAGTATACATAAATTAGTCAAGATGTTTTGAGGTCCATGGGTGATATACCCATGTTTGCAGGTTGAAGAAGGCTCTTTATGGGCTGAAGCAAAGACCACAGTCCTGGTACTCCAGGATTGATGAGTACTTACTGAATTTGGGCTTTTCCAAGATTTGTGCATATTCTACACTTTCTTATTTCTTTTATAAATCTGATATGCTTGTCTTGGTCCTATATGTAAATGATCTTATTCTTATAGGAAGTTATGACCAACTCATTGTGTGGTGAAAGAATAAGTTAGCTAGATAATTTGACATGAAGGATATCGGTTTGCTGCATTACTTTTGGGTCTAGAAGTTTTGCAGGGAATCCGTCTACTCCAAATACACAAAATCTCAACAAGGCCCACTACATCGAGGCCTTCTCAGATAGTGATCAGGAGGATGATGTGGAGTTGGAGTATGGAGGGGAGATAGCGAGGGTCAGGCAGAGAGGGGACCACCACCACCGCCTGGGGGATCACCTTTCACACCATCTAGGGGAGTCCTTGCTTCTTTGTGTGGGAATCGTGATTCCCAAATTTTTTACCTTGAGGATCTAAGGCACAGTGTAGGGACAACATGTCTCAGTCCTGGTAGATAGTGCGGCCACCCACAATTTCAATGGCGCTCAGATGGGCCAGAGGAGTGATATCACTACAGTGGAGTTCGAGGGGTTTTCTGTTCTAGTGCCTAGGGACAAGACTATGCAGCACACCTGGTATGTTCCGACTTTGACAGTGACCATGGGGAACTACTCGATGACAGATCATTTCTTTGTTGTGGATGTCCCGGACACCAACGTAGTGATGGGTGTCCAACGGCTCTACTCCCTTGGCCGATTCACCACTGATTGGAGGAAACTAGAGATGGAGTTCACCGGGCCGGATGGAAAGTTGGCAGTCCTTCAAGGTATGCATTCATATCCTCCACAGACCGTTTCAATGCATAGGATGGAGGCTGACTTGAGACATGGGGACATAGCATGGGTAGTGCAATTGAGGATTTTGGAAGTTGGGGGACAACCCAAGCCACCACACGGTACACCCAGACATCCAGGCCATCTTGGACAAACACCCGATAGTGTCTGGGGACATTCCACCTGGGCAGCAACCTTACAGGGGGTTTGAGCACACCATTGATCTAGAGCCTGGGGTGCAGGAAGTTATCACCACTCCTTTTAGGCATCCCAAGGGCTACAAGGACGATATTGAGCGCGCCATTAAGGAGTTGTTGGCGTTGGGTCACATTAGGCTGAGTTCTAGCCCCTTCGCTTCCTTAGTTGTTCTGGTGAAGAAGGATAGAACTTTTTGCACATGAATTGATTACAGGGCGCTCAATAAGAAGACTCTAAAGAACCCCTACCCCATCTCACGCATTGATGAGTTGATGGACGAGCTTAGAGGAGCCAAGTACTTCTCTAAGATAGATTTGTACTCGGGGTACCACCAGATCAGGGTGAGGGATTAGGACCTCCCTAAGACGATTTTCAAGTGCCACTATGGGCATTTTGAGTTTTTGGTTATGCCCTTTGGGCTGACCAATGAACCTACCACTTTCCAGTCATGTATGAACCATGTGTTCAGTGGGCAGTTGTGGAAGTTCGTGTTGGTGTTTTTCGATGACATTATGATTTATAGCAGGACATGGGAGGAGCATTTGCAGCACCTGGAGGCGGTGTTGTGTATTTTGGAGGAGCAACAATTTTATGCCAAGTTGTCCAAGTGTGAGTTTAAAAAGCTGCCCGTATAGGAGTAGTACACAGAGATAAGATCGGAGCCATCCGTTATTGGCCGGAACGGAATGTGTGGAGATTGAGGGGGATTTTTGGGCATATGCACCTACTGTTGAAGGAGTCATAAAGGGCTTCTCCCGAGTTGGTCGCTCCCTCATGGTTATTAAAGAAGGGGATTTTTGCATGGACCGATGGAACATGCTTGGCTTTTGATCGCCTCGAGGAGGTGATGAGTAGTTATAGTTTTGGCACTCCGGTATTTCACTCGGTTATTTCTGTCGAGTACGTGCGTACGAGAGAGGGGTTAGTGCCGGTGTTAATAGGGATGGACACCCTGTTGCTTTCGAGAGTGGGAGCTCCTTCCATGCGCTCAACATCGTATTCTATTTCGACAAATATGTGTATCATGCATGTATTTAGCCAAATTCACGACAATATTTGATGGAAACGGAGTTAGGAGTGAAGACGGACCACAATAGTCTTTGCCCACTTTATGGAACGACGGAGGCCTGTTAGAAGAGAACGGTGGAGTTGGCAAGGTGCAGCCCTATGAATTTGACATTGAGTATGTCAGGGGTAAGCACAATGTGGTAGTGGATGCACTATCCAGGAGACTCGCAACTCTTTCACTCATGAGCATTTTCCATGATTGGGAGGCACAGTTGCTAGTGGTGTATTCCAAAGATCGAGGGGCGTGTGATACTTTGGAGGGTACATACATAAGTGAGTGCTACAGGGTGATGATCGAGGTCATATACTACAAGGAGCGCATATTCTTAGTGTCAAGTTTGCAGTTGAGAGAGAGGGTCCTCCAGGAAGCTCATGATTTCCCATTATCAGGGCACCAGCAGTTCTGGAAGACGTATATGACAGTCAGGGAGCATTTCACCTACACGGGCCTCAAGGGGGATGTGTTGAGATATGTGCAGGAGTGTGAGGCCTGCCAGAGGAACAAAAGGGAGTTGAGCCATCCAGCAGGGTCGTTGTAGCCACTCCCCATCCCTAAGGGAAAGTGGAAGGGTATCTCCATGGATTTCACCATGGGGCTGGCTCCCAGCGATGCAGGGGAAGGATTGTATTTATGTGGTGGTAGACCGACTAACCAAATATGCTCACTTCTTCGCCATACCAACCTGGTAGTCAGCATCAAAGGTGGCCGAGTTCATGGGGGCATTTTGGCAGGAGATTTCAGATTAGTGGGCACTAAACTCACCCCGAGCACGAGTTACCATCCACAAACTGACGGTCAAACTGAGAGGGTTAACAAATGGTTGGAGGGATATCTTCGGAAATACATGACCAGGAAGCAGAGAGCATGGATTCGGTGGCTACATCTAGGCGAGTATTGCTACAACACCACCCATCATATGTCCATCGGTATGTCACCCTTTTGTGCTTTGTATGGTTATGATGCTTTGTCTTTCACTGACATTGTTTTTGGTGACAATCGGGCCCCAAAGGCTAAATATTGGATCCAAGAGAGCCAAGACATACTCAAGGCTCTCAAGGATAACATATTCACAACTCAAAATCAGCAGAAGATATATGCAGATAGGCACAGGACTGAGACGCAGTTTGAGGAGGGAGACTTGGTTTTCCTGTGACTACAGCCATATCGCCAGTCCAAATTGAAGAAAAATAGGGTCGAGAAGCTACAACCACGTTTTTATGGGTCGTACATGGTGATTAGGAGAGTTGGGGAGGTGGCATATGAGTTGGAGCTTCCCCCGGGAAGAAAAATCCACAACGTCTTTCATGTTTCGTTCCTCAAGAAGGTGTTGGGGCATTAGGTGAAAATAGTTGTGGAGTTGCCTCCACTTGATGATGAGGGGCATCTGGTTCTAGAGCCTGAAGCTATGCTAGAGACTAGGGAGAGGAAGCTAAGGAGCAGAATTATCAGGGAGTATTTGGTAAGTTAGAGGAGCTTACCAGATGAGGATGCCACCTCGGAGGGTGAACACATACTTGAGAATTCAGCGTTCAAGTTGCTTGGGGACAAGCAACATTTGGGAGGGGAGGACTATAATGTTCGTTTCTAAATTAATTTTTCACAGGTTCATTTTCCACAATTTTGACATATTTGGAGGCCATGGGACCCACAAAATTTTGGGAAAAGACTTAGGAGGAAAAAGGGAGGCTGTAATGTTTTGTTGGTGGAGCGTGGGGACCACACGCATCAGGGAAAACACACTTTTCTAAGGGAAAAGTTTGAATATCCAAGGAGGGAGGTCGAAAATCTAAATGGAGGGGCCCATGTGGGAAAGGGAGGCCCACGAATTATAAATAGGAGAGGCTTAGCCTCATTTGAGGATCTTTTTCCAATTGAACTCACTCTAGTTGCTCGAGCTACTTAGTTGGGTCACTCATTGTTTAGCACTGAGTTTTCCAAGCAGAAAACTCACCCTTTCTTTGGTGGACTTTGAGTGCCACCCTAGGGAGGTCTAATCGTACCACTTTGGAGAAGAGATGGAAGGGATTCAGAGCGTATCACTTAGCCATTTACCTAGATAGTTCGTATTCCAGGAGGATGCAAGAAAGGAATATGTGGGAGTCATTTAGGCGTCTTATGGGTTGTGATTGCCAGGAGAATTTTGGTGTAGAAGCTTCAGTGGGATATTAGCCTTTGGGAGGAGTTTGGGAGTAGGAGGTGGATGCTTGAAAGCAGCACGAATTGCGGCATTCACGGCCAGCGCAGGAGTCTCTCACTAGGCACACATGGGAGCTTTTGGGACGAGTTGTGGAGAAAGAATTTGCTGGGAGAAATAAGGAGAACCTTGGGGGAGTTTATCTTAGCATTTTTGCAGTGATATGGAGGGTTTTTACTGGAGTTGTAGAGCGGGGCATCATAGTTTCAGCGTTGGAAGGCAATGGTGTTTGGGGGGCAGGGGTGGCTGAAAAAAGATACCAGAAGGGCAATTAACTAAGGCTTTGATCTTTGGCCTAGGGAAAAGTGTCAAAAAGAATTTAATTTTTCTCCTAAAGTAACTTTATAATTTTTTATAAAGTTAAATCTAATTTAAAAGTGACTTAAGTGATAAAGTTACTAAAGTGACTTTATAAAGTTATAAAGTCAAGTCTAATTTTAAAGTGACTTTAATAAAGTCAATATAAAATTAGAAAAGAAAAAGTGACTTTGGAAATAAAAGACTAAGTGGGTCTTTATTAAAGTGGGATGAATTAAAAAATAGAAAGTGAGAT
Source organism: Pinus albicaulis (assembly GCA_034641835.2). Taxonomy (NCBI): domain Eukaryota; kingdom Viridiplantae; phylum Streptophyta; class Pinopsida; order Pinales; family Pinaceae; genus Pinus; species Pinus albicaulis. Next base: position 5,024 of record JAXQQM020074307.1, read on the forward strand.
TTAAATGAGCATTTAATCTCAGCCCTAGATCTCAATCTATCTCAGCCATTGGATTTAGGGATTCCCCAAAAGTCACTTAGGGTTAGGTTAAAGGAGGAAAAGGAGAAAAAGGTCATTCATTCTTTCATGAGCAGATTGGGAGAAGGAGAGCAAGAGAGCAAGGGAGATTTCTGGGCAGTGAGGAGAAGGAGGCAGCAGCTTGGCACACATTCCAAGGCAGCATTTCAGCAAGACATTTCAGCAAACAAGTGCAGCAGATTTAGCAAACAACAGGCTGATTTTTGCACGGTTTCCTAGGCAGGGAGGCCGTACAGCAAGGCCGTACAGCAGGGCCGTACAGCAGGCCATACAGCGGCCGTACAGCAGTATTTGGCACAGAAATCGAGGCAGCTAGTGGCTGTTCCGTACAGCTGAGTTTTGCAGCATTTTTGGCACGTTTTTCGAGGTCTGTACAGCAGCATTTATTGTTGTTTTGGCACAGATTTCAAGGTGGCCGTGCAGCTGCATTTATTGCAGATTTCTGGGCACGCAAATCGAGAAATCCGTACAGCATTTATTGCTGTTCCTGTTTTGCTGTTTGTGCGTTTTCCGAGGCGGTGGTTAAGCACGGAAAAAGAGATAAGTTGTAAAAGTCTGTTTGCTGATTTTTTTATTTTGCTGAATATTTCTCTCACTGTAAAAAGCATTTTTCCAGAAATAAGAAGGAGCTTTCGAACTGGTTTTCCCCAAGAGTTGTAGGGGGTTTTTCCAGGGTCACCTTGACCAAAAATTATTGTGTTATGATGTGTTGAATGGCTGTTTGTTACTGCTGTTTTTTATTTCTGCATTTTCCAGCATTCTGAAAAATTTCCAGAATTTGTGTTTTCAGCAAAATTTATTTTCCAGTTGTTGAATGTATAGTTATGGGAAAGGGCATTTAACTATTTTGGAGTAATAAGGTGAAAACTGAAAACCGAGGTGGGAAACTATAAATTTCTACATGGTATCAGAGCTTGAGTGCTGAAGGGCAGTTTGGGACAGCAAGGAGGAAAATTACAGCCTGCTGATTTTTCACTCAGAAAATTCCAGCAAGCTGATTTTTCACAAACAGCAGTTTTACCTTTACTACAGCAGTGCTATTTTTTCAGTTTTAGGACAGCAGGATGTCTTTGGGACTGAGGGTGGAGGATAGGTTGGATGGGCATTCCAATTACAGCATTTGGAAGGAGAGAATGCAGAGTATCTTTGAAGAGGCAGAAGTCTGGGACATTATGGCGCATACCACACAGAACCCTGTGAATGTGCCTACTGATGCTACTCAGTTGGCAACTTATAATAAAAAGAACAACAAGGGTAAGAGATTGATTCTAGACGGAATCAAAGACCATTGCATTCCTCATGTGAGAGGGAAGAGAAATGCTCATGAGATGTGGACAGCATTGTCCAATCTCTACCAGAGTACCAATGAGAACCGGAAAATGGTCCTGAAGGAGAAAATGAAAACCATTAAGATGGGTAATGATAGTGCAGCTGGATATCTCACAAAGATTACTAATGTGAAAGATGAGTTGGCAGCGATTGGAGAGGCCATTCCACCCACTGAGTTGGTGCGGATTGCAGTGAATGGCCTCCCCCGTTCATGGATGAACTTTGCTGATGGAGTTTGTGCACGTGAGACCCTTCCCACATGGGAGAGGTTTTGGGATGATTGCATTCGGACAGAGATCAGGAAAGGTCAGCTTGGGGCAGCCAAGCCAGTTGAGCAGGATGAGGATGTAGCACTGTTGGCAGGACGCAAGAAAGGCAAAGGGAAGAAGCAGGCTTTCACAAGCAATGGTGGGGGCAAAGGCAAAGGTAAAGGTAAACAGGATAACACACAGAAGGACTATTCCAAAGTGAAGTGTTGGAATTGTCAGAAGATGGGACACTATGCGGTTGTGTGTCCGGAGAAGAAGAAGAAGAAGGGGAAGAACCAGAGCATGGCAGCTTGACGGTTGAGGACACACGGATCGCGCTTTGACGGGAGTTTGGAACTGCTTGCGTGCGGGTCCTCTAGTGCGGGATTATACGCCATGGGGTTCAGAGGGAGCATGCCGTTCCCTCGATTAGCGGAAACATGTGGATATACGGTATGTGGACAGTGGGGGCTTCACGTCATATGACAGGAGTCCGTGAGTACTTCTCAGAGCTTTCAGAGAGTGGCACTGATATAGAGGTAGTACTCGGTGATGACAGAGTTGTTAGAGCAGTCGGTGTGGGAACACTGACATTTCAGAGGGAGTCTAAACCTCCCTTGAAGGTGTTAGATGTTCTTTATGTGCCAGGGATGAGGAAGAACCTCATATCCGTCTCAACTTTGGAGGATAGAGGATATGAGATACTGTTCAGGGGAGGACAGGTGCTGATATATCCCAGGGGCGCTCCAGCTGATTCAGCTAGAGTGATAGGTGTACGCCATGCAAAGGTGTACAGGTTTGCATTTCAGCCCCTTTTGGCATTGAGCAGTAGTACCGACAGCAGAGCTAACAGTTCTGAGCTGTGTGAGATTTGGCACCGCAGGATGGGGCACATGTATCATGGAACCTTGAGGACTTTGCGGGAGATCACTACAGGTGTGCCAGATTTCAGTACTGATCACTTTGATACTTGCAGAGGATGTGCGATGGGCAAGTTTGCCAAATCCCCTTTTCCCAGCAGTGACAGCAGAGCGACTGGGATACTTGATTTGATTCATTCCGATGTAAGCGGTCGGATGTCTCATGTTTCCTTGAGTGGATATGAGTACTATGTGTTATTCATTGATGATCACTCCAGGAGGACCTAGATTTATTTCTTGAAGACCAAGAGTGAGGTCTTCAAGCGGTTTCAGGAGTTTAGAGCTCTTGTGGAGACACAGACAGGTCGGAAGATCAAGTCCCTGAGGTCGGACAATGGGGGAGAGTACACCCTTGGAGAGTTTGTTGACTATTGTGCGGAGGCAGGCATTAGGAGGGAGCTCACTGTTCCTTACAACCCCCAGCAGAACGGGGTTGCGGAGAGGAAGAACAGATCCATCGGAGGGGCTGCCAAAGCCATGTTACATGATCAGGGGTTGCCATTGTTTTTGTGGGCAGAGGCCTGCAACACAGCTGTTTATTTGCAGAACAGGAGTCCGCATCATGCCTTGGGGCATATGACTCCGGAGGAGGCTTTTTCTGGGAAGAAGCCTGATATTGGTCATCTTCGTATCTTTGGGTGCATCACATACTCCTACATACCCAAGGAGAAGAGGACCAAACTAGAGCCCACCGCAGAGAAGGGTATCTTTGTGGGCTACGGTGAGACCTCAAAGGCCTGTCGGATTTACATTCCTGCCCACGAGAGAAGGGGTGTGTGGGGCGGGATGTGAAGTTCGAGGGAGACAGAGGGCCTTTAGGGGTCACGGGAAGTTGAAGTATCACAGATCAGACGGACCTAGAGCGGTTGAAGTGGGTCACGGGGATCCGGTGGTGTTTGGCGAGAGGGTCGAGGAGGCCAATCTATGACGATGTCGAGTCCGTCAGTGGGGAGTGCTCGCCTTGATCGAGAGGGGTGGTGCTATGGGCGCCACGCGAGAAACGATCCTGAGAAGCGATTCCTTTGAGGAGTCCGCGATGGACGATTCCTCGGTACCTCGACATCTACGAGTTCGGTGCGAACGAGGAGGACGGCGAACGGAGACGATCGGGAGTTGGAGCAGATGTCACCCAGGAAAGAAAGAGTTTGTTCTCCGTGAGAGAAGTGTGCTGGGGAGAGAAGCCCAGGAAGTGAGCGGGGCACCTTCGAGAGATGCCCGCTCATTCGCACGAGCCTGAAGGCGGGTCGGAGAGCGGACACGGAGGGTTTTGTGCTTCATGGCAATGACTGCACGACATCCGCCCGACTACGAGCCTTCTAGCTGTGAGGAGGCAGCTAGCCAGCAGGTCTGGAGAGAGGCCATGCAGGAGGAGTATTCTTCTATCATGAAGAATGATGTTTGGGAGGTGGTGTCGAGGCCTGAAGGCAAATCCGTGGTTACTTCCAGATGGCTTTACAAGGTAAAGCATGCTGCAGATGGCAGCATTGAGAAATTCAAAGCGAGGTTTGTGGCTAGAGGGTTCTCCCAGGTAGAGGGAGTTGATTATGAGGAGACCTTCGCTCCCGTGGCTCGATATACTTCGATCCGCTCCATTATATCGATAGCAGCAGAGATGGGTTGGAAGATCCACCGGATGGATGTGAAGACTGCATTTCTCAATGGCTTCATACAGGAGGAGGTGTACATTGAGCAGCCACAGGGCTTTGAGGTGCATGGGAAGGAGTCCCATGTGTGCAGACTGAAGAAGGCCCTTTATGGCATGAAGCAAGCTCCCAGAGCTTGGTACTCCAGGATAGATACATACTTGCAGGGGATGGGTTTCAAAAAGAGTGAGGCAGATCCGAACCTTTACTATATTGTGATAGGTGAGGAGCCTCTCATTCTGGTGCTGTGTGTGGATGACTTGGTCATTACGGGTGCAGAGAGACTCATAGAGCACTGCAAGAGAGATCTTGCGGCGGAGTTTGAGATGAAGGACATCGGCTTGATGCATTACTTTTTGGGTTTGGAGGTGTGGCAGGAGGAGGGGCATTTCTTCCTGGGACAGGGGAAGTATATTGTGGACATCCTTGGCAGATTCCACATGGAGGATTGTAGACCCATGTCGACACCGATGATCACCAACTGGAAGAAGCTTCATGCTTCGGATTCCGAGTTGGTGGATCCCACATTGTACAGACAGCCGATTGGTTCCTTGATGTATTTGGTCAACACTAGACCAGATATTTGTTTTGCAGTCAACACGATGAGTCAGTTTATGTGTGAGCCTAGGAAGGTTCACTGGGTGGCTGCAAAACACATTTTGCGATACTTGCAGGGGACAGTGGATTATGAGTACGGACTACGGACGGGGGGATGGAGGTAAGTTGAAGGTTACCGATTAGGTTAGGCGAGTTGTTAGCCACGATGGGAAAGGCACCCGGTGTTGTTTTGGGTTGGGTTTCGCGGTAGTGTCATGGTTAGAGCGAAAACGGCCGATCGATAGAGTTTGAAGTTCGACGGAAACGGTTCTTTAGCAGCAGTCACAGCTAGTTGTGAGGCCATGTGGCTTCGCAAGATGTTGTTTGGCTTATTTGGTCAGCCGTTGAGACCTTCAGTGATTTACTGTGATAATCAGAGTTGCATTAAACTCACGGAGAATCCAGTATTTCATGACAGGTCAAAGCATATCGGGATCCAATATCACTTCATCAGAGACTATGTTCAGAAAGGAGCTGTGAAGCTTGAGTATATTCCCACTGATGAGCAGGTTGCAGATATTCTTACCAAAGCCTTACCAGGGGGCAAGCATGTCTACTTCAGAGACAAGATGGGTGTGGTGAGGAACACCTTCCTCGGTAAGAGGGAGTGTTGAAATTTGGTACCGGAGGACAGGTGGTTCCCTAAGGCTTTGATCTTTGGCCTAGGGAAAAGTGTCCAAAAGAATTTAATTTTCTCCTAAAGTGACTTTATAAAGTTATAAAGTCAAATCTAATTTAAAAGTGACTTTAAGTGATAAAGTTACTAAAGTGACTTTATAAAGTTATAAAGTCAAATCTAATTTAAAAGTGACTTTAAGTGATAAAGTTACTAAAGTGACTTTATAAAGTTATAAAGTCAAATCTAATTTAAAAGTGACTTTAAGTGATAAAGTTACTAAAGTCTAATTTTTAAGTGACTTTAATAAAGTCAATGTGAAATTAGAAAGTGAAAAATGACTTTGGAAATAAATGACTAAGTGGGTCTTTATTAAAGTGGGGTGAATTAAAAAATAGAAAGTGAGATTTAAATGAGCATTTAATCTCAGCCCTAGATCTCAATCTATCTCGGCCATTGGATTTAGGGATTCCCCAAAAGTCACTTAGGGTTAGGTTAAAGGAGGAAAAGGAGGAAAAGGTCATTCATTCTTTCATGAGCAGATTGGGAGAAGGAGAGCAAGAGAGCAAGGGAGATTTCTGAGCAGTGAGGAGAAGGAGGCGGCAGCACGCATTAGGAGCACCAACATTTCGTAAAGGAGGAACGACAAGACAAGTGCGATTTAAGCAAACAACGAGCGATTATTTAGTTTTGCAGTTTCAGCGGGAAGGCTTACGACTAGGCCATACGACGAGGCCGTCTGGCTGGTGTGGCTTATTCGTACGACGATTTTGAGCACGAAATCGAAATGACTAAGTATGCTATCACTGACAGTGTTGCGGCATTTTGTACAATTTGAGATCAATATAAGCGACATTTATTCGCTACATTTTGGCACAGATTTCAAGGTGGACGTACAGCTGCATTTATTGCAGATTTCTGGGCACGCAAATCGAGAAATCCGTACAGCATTTATTGCTGTTCCTGTTTTGCTGTTTGTGCGTTTTCCGAGGCGGTGGTTAAGCACGAAAAAAGAGATAAGTTGTAAAAGTCTGTTTGCTGATTATTTATTTTGCTGAATATTTCTATCACTGTAAAAAGCATTTTTCCAGAAATAAGAAGGAGCTTTCGAGCTGGTTTTCCCCAAGAGTTGTAGGGGGTTTTTCCAGGGTCACCTTGACCAAAAATACTGAGTTATGATGTGTTGTTGATTAGGCACATTTATTCTTCTTTGTTATTTTATTCTTGCATTTCGACATTAGAAAAATTTCCGGAATTTGTGTTTTCGACAAAATTTATTTTCCGGTTTATTAAATGTATGGATATAGAAAGAGCATTTTAATTATTTTGGGTAATAAGGTGAAAGGCAAGCAAGGGTGGAAAAATATAAATTTCTACAAAATCGGGTTCGAAAACAGGCCAAACCCTTTTTGGATTTTGGTAGGTTTTGTTTGAGAGCTTGGGGTTAATTTTGTGGAATTTTACGAGCACGAGAGGTGGGGTTTCTAGAAAGTATATTTCGACGAACGGTCGATTTTGGTGTGGTGAGCATCATTGTGGATGTTGATTCTACCATTTTGGCTTGTCATTTTATCACCTAGGCTTTGTCACACTTTCCACTAAGGCAAACCCAGGTGCACTTCTTCGCCACTATTGTAATATTGCTCCCATTTCTTAATAAAATGACTCAACTGATTATCATTTCTGGACTTTACATGGTTGTGCACTGAATGTTTAAATTTTATGGTGTTGAATTTATTGTTTGCTTTGCATATCATTGTTTTTCCTAGTTTGGAAAATTACCCAACAACCATGATCCTTAAGAGGGATTCACTTATCACAACTCATTAGGAGGTTAGTATCATCCAAATACTCAAATATGCAGGAAGTATAGGTAATAATCAGAAA
>JAXQQM020061023.1:0-47886 GCA_034641835.2 Pinus albicaulis
TTTAGCTTACAATTTATCCGCATTTAATTTCCTATAGCTTACAATTTATTAATTGTCATTGAGTGATTCGTGATTAACTTTACACGTTGCGTTTAAAATTTTGTCCTGAAGTTGTTTATGTGAGTCTAATCACATAAATAAAATTTTATATAATCTTATTTTTTTTACACGAGGAAGATTATATATATAATTTATAATTTAAATATTATCATAAAACATGTGAATTTATTAAAAATATGTTTATTAATAGCACCGAAATATATATATGTATGGAATATTATACATATTGAAATTGATTTTTAATTTTAAAGTGTAATTTAAAATTAGTTTTAATTAATTAAGAGTTTGTTTTTCTTTGATGGAAAGCAACCATTTAAAGAATCATAATATTTTTTTTTTATAAGAGTGGAAGTTCATCTTTTACAAAACATCAATATGATATTTCAAGTAGTTAAATTTATTGCATCCACAATGATGTTGTGCCATGTAAGAATATTGAGTTTGTATAAATAAAGATCAATATTGTAAAAAAATTTCTACATTGTAAAAATAAAAACATATTTTTATATTCATCAAATAGATTAAATATTAATTATCTATTAAATGTCCGGAGCTATCAAATTTGTAGAGGTGCAAACTTTTTTTAGTACAAAATTTAAGTAATAATTTTCCTCAAGATTTAATCTCTCTCTCTTTGATAGATAAATTAGAATGGATCTAAATTAGTTTATAATATCTACATATTTTGACCATTATATATTATTATATTTTCTCTCTCTTATGATTATAAAATTAAAGAAAAAAGTCCTTTAATACCAAGTACTTTTGGATCTTTTGTTTTAATTTATCATTTTTAATTTTTAATGATTTTATTAATATCTATAAGACTTTTTGAAAACATTAATAACCTAAAATAAACAATATTATAAAGCCTTATTTACTCTAATAATTAAACTTAATTTAATTTCTCACTCATATATATATATATATATATATATATATATATATATATATATATATATATAATTTTATCGTTAAAACTTCAATTACAAGTTAATTAACAAAGGCATTGGAAATCAAGAATGAAACTTGACCTAAGTTGTGAATGATGATGGTCTGTGTGGCTTTGAAATAATTAATATATATATATATATTAATTATTATTATTATTATGACATTTTTATTTCTCTCAGGTGATTATAAAATTAAAGAAAAAGTATTTTAATACTAAGTCTTTATGACTTTTTCTTTTCTTTTCTTTTTTTTTCTTTTCTTTTTTTTTTCTTTTTTTTTCTCAGTTTATTATTTTTTAATGTAATATATATACACACTGATATATCTTGTGAATTTTATATATTATTATTACATTTTTATTTCTCTCATGATTATAAAATTAAAGAAAAAGTCTTGTAATACTAAGTATCTATGACCTTTCTTTTCAATTTATTATTTTTTAATGTTATTTTATTTTTTAAAATACAATCATTAGATATAGTACAATAATGTAGTAAAAGTAAAATAATGTGTTAAAGAATTTATATTCTAATTTTTAATGTGTCTATTAATGTATATCAAACTCTTTGAAAACATTAATGACCTAAACAACACAATATTATAAAATTAATTATATATATATAACAAAAGCACCAAGGCAAGAATTGTAAAACCAAACTAATCATTGTCATTCATAAATTGAGTCAAATTTCATCCTTGATTTTCATGGGCTATGTTCATTAACTTACCGTTTATGTTTCAAATTCTCATTAACTTTTTTTTTTCTAAAAAATTATTATTTTTTTAATAGAGTTATATATATATAATTCAAGAGTGGGAACATTATTTTTTTAATTACCAATCTAGATCCATTTAAACGTGAATCTATCAAGTGCCGAGAGGGATCAAATATCTCAAGGTGCAAACCTATTTTTTAAGTGAAAATTTTGAGAAAGGTTTGCACCTCAAGAGATTTGATCCCTCGACTCTTCATAGATCTCGGGTTAATATAGATCTAGGTTGGTTCCGGTTGTGGGCTGTGGCACAAAAATTTTATAACATCTAAGTGTTCTAATCATTTTAAATATGTTAATATGTATAAGATTAATCTAGCCATCTTAATTTTAAATTTACTCAGATAAATCAATTTTTTGGGATGACAGAGATTGTTAATAACTTGAATGATGAAAAATGATTAAATAAAAAATTTGAATGCAAAGTGACAGTGTGACAACGTTGAATGATAGAAAATGTGAATAATAATAATGTAGTCAATTACATATAGTCTTCATTGTGATAAATCTCAAACTATTTTCTTCTATTGTTCTTATTGTCATACCTTTTAGTTTTTCTACCTTTTCATATCAATCATATGAAAAAACAAGTTTAAATTGTAGACCATTCAAATATTTAACTCGAGTTATTTTAGTAAGCATCATACCTTATCTCTTTTACTCTCAAATATTAATAGTATTTTTTCCAATGTCAACCATTGCAACTTATGGAGTGTTAAACCTGAAGTAAGTGTAAATGGTAGTTTTTTTCTATTACCTAATGTAAATGCAAAGTGACTAACAATGCTTAATTATGTAAAATGAGAATAATAAGAATGAAGTCAATTAAAAATTCAAGAAGAAAACATTTTAGGTACATGAACATTTAATTTAAGATGAAAATTCAAGTATTTTATGTATGTTTGAATTACGGTAACACATAAATCAATGCATGTCATCAATAACTTTTTTGTACTTACACTGAAATCAATCTACACTATTAATCTAATTAATTTTAAATTAATGTACATCATATATATAGTTATATAAAATTAGAAATCAACACCTACGCTGAAATCAATGCATCTAGTGTGTAACAACTCCTGGTTGATTTCCTATGGAAATAAAAAATAATAATAACCAAGGTCATGGGACACATATTCCAAGCTTAATGTTGGGAAACAACATAGTGATGGGATCACTTGTGATTAATTAATGGTTATGAAAATTGGAAAAGGCATTGGAAAATACAAAGTGACAATCATTAGCATTTATTTATGAAATAATAGAAAATAGGAGAAAAGGAAGATGAAAGGTCAAAAATTTGCACGAGGAGGAAATTGAAGGAAAAATAGAGGAAAATGAAGAAAATATAGGTCTGAATGATAAAAAAAGGGTTATGAGGATCAATCCAATACCTTTTGTTAGTTTTAGCTTGGATCTCTCTCTCTATTCTCTCCCTCTCATACTCTTGCACACTTAGAGAAACCTTGGAGCATTGTTGGAGCATACTTGGATGATTCTGATCAGATCATTATATTACTTTTCATCCATATCGATGCATTTGAGTGGGAAAAAGTGGAGGATTCAACTCATGGGACCATTTTTACCAGTGGGGCCCAGTTTGGCAAAAGAGTATCTAAAACCTTCTAGGAACGTTTTGAGGCATCAAACGAAATTTTTCGGGGGTTAAACTTTATTGCTTTATCACAACACCATTGCATGTTATTCTAAACACGAATATATTTCCAACAACTTAAGAAGCATGTCAATAAAAGTATGTATGAAACAATGATGCAGGAACAACCCTGTAAATCCAGAATCTTCAATGACACACTCACACAGTTAGAATGCATCTGAAAAAAAAAAAAAATTTGTCCAAATAAAATCTCAAGTTCGGCAATTGCATACCCATCATTTCAAAAACTCCTTCTTAATATATGGTTCAAACCCATAAACCCCATAATCATTCTCAATACATTTAAACCCACCTTCAAATGGCATTAGGAACCCAATAATACTCTCACTATATGATTATTCAATAAACATTCGGACTCAAGCTTTACATAAGCTTTGACTGCCCGCATTTCCCATTTAATATCACAACCAGAAATGGTTTCGCCCAATTAAGAAATTTCCAGCGCTTATAATTATTATATCACTGCAAATTCATCATCAGTAAACGCCAGATAACACTCTAAATCAGGCTACTTACATACACTTCAATTACCTTCAGGAATTGACATAGATTCCAAACTGGACCAACCTCTTCATCTATGTATCGAAACAGAAACTCTTTGAACCGATTTTTTTTTAAAAATACCCTTTGATCTTTCCGATCTTGATCAATTCAAAAGTGGACATTAAACGACTTCATACCATAGATATCTGTGTATATTTGCGCGCCCAGATTTGGTTGATCAAATCGATTCACAATTAGCTGAATTGTAATAACCACAGGAATTTGGTGTTTCCCACGATTTGATTAGATATCAATCGCTCTTTTTAAGGTACTCCAACCCCGACAAACACTGATATATATCAATTGCGATCCCAATTACTGTGATTGACATCACCACCAACTATCGGCAGTTTCCAGAACTCCGATGTGAAATTATTGGAATATAGGAATCAGAGGTCACCGATCCAAATGTGATCCACTTACCATAGTTCTGATCCGATTGATCGGAAATCGCGAATCGGCAACTTCAACATAGTCTTCACTTTTACACTATCTAAAGTTCCGATCCGATTATACAATGCTGAATCAGCTCTCGGACCCGATCTAATTTCAATTCAATTTATAATAATTCACCTCCAGTTCAATGCTATATGTCATGATATGTAATGTTACAAGGACCAATAACGCAGCCAGTAAACCAACATGTCATTCGAAATCCGCTTCAAAGGTTCAATCAAAGGCGGATCGAGGACAGGAAGAATTAAGGAAGGGCAACAGCGTTTCATCCAGGTCCATTCTTTCTTCGAACGCCATATCTGAATTGAGATCACGCAATCCTCAGTAAATTTACTTGAATTTTCACAACATTCAACAGTGCAATTCTTCCTCCTTTGAATTGCCTCACGAAAATGAGCCAATGGCCTATGAAATAATCTCTGTCAATTTAACTCGGTGGTTCAAGGTTTCAAACAAACTCCACTAAGTTGCCACAGAATCAACATAATTTAACTCAGCAATCCAAGTTTCCAAACAAACTCCACTAATATCTGAAATACATTAAAACAGCACTTCATACAAATTAATTTGACACCACACAGAACCGCATTTAATTCAATCGATTACGCAGATCAATGAGGATATTCAAAAAGAAAACGGAACAGAGCCTCGCCTTTGCCTGGTCATGTTATACAAATAATGGTCTCTATTATTGTAAAACACCGTCTTCACATATACATCCGAGCTTTCGCTCTTGCCCAATATCACAAAAACTGACCACTGTTTTTCACAACACAGTCCTCCTACAATTTTTGAGCTTTCGCTCCACACCAAACTCACACACTCACTCTCTGCAAATTTGAGCTTTCGCTCCACACAAGAACACACCACTCTTTGCCAAGATCTCTTCGCTTATTACAATTTCCTCTCATTAATCCTTCCGCTAATTCTGCTAACATAATCTTCTATTTTTAAAACTCTAACAGAATTCCCTATTTACTAGCTCTCGTGCACACTTGTTTAACAAATCTTATCTCTAATTTAAAATAAGGCAATCTCATACTTATTTCAATAACAAATTGTTTGAGAAGTTTTATCCTTCTCAGTAATCCCGAATTCGACCAAACAGTTAATGAATTTTACTGTGATTAGCCCCAACATGTGGACAATCCTCCACATTGCTGGCTAATGCCGATGCTCCTACATCAGACTCTCGAAGCTTAAATTAACCATGATCTCCTGATCATGCAATTCTGTTTTGTGTCCTCCTGGATCCCATATTTGGTTTGATAGTCTGTCCTTAGTTACTGTTGTTGTTGTTTGTCCCTCAAGTCTCTGTCCACTATGCTGTAATGCATCACTATCTGCTACTGTCCTTTTCACATATTTTGCTGCTGTTTTTCTCACTCTAATTTGCAATTTTCCATCCCCTTCACCTGTACTATTTCTTCCAGCCAATCTTCCTTTATTTTTTTGTCCTGCATTTGTTTTACTGGAATGCTGTAGTATGAGTTTCCACAACTCATCCAATTCTTTTTCCATTTCACTTCTTGTGTCATGAATACTATTCTGCTGCAACTGATTATGTGCTTGAATTAGAACATCATAATCTTTGTGCCAAAAATCTTCCATATACATTTCTGAAATGTACAAATGCCTTTTCCCAGGTTCTTTTTCTGGTTTCTCATTCATGACTTCATCATTTCTTGCTTCAAATTCCAGCATACCTTCCATTAATCCGATCTTTTCTTCTTGGTTCAGATTGACTTCACATTGCCCTTTTCCTGCATGTAAATCTTCATCAAAATTAATCAACTCAATAAACACAAATGCTTTACCTGGCTTCTTCATCAAAAGATTCGACTTATTCCACAAATCTGCCATTTCATCTGGAAGTTCTCTCAAAAGTTCTGCACAATCTGCAATATCTGTCTTTAATCCTTCTTTACTCTGGCTTTCTTCAAGATCAATGATCTTCAATGACTCAGTGTATCCTTTGAATTCAAAAATTCTTTTGCCATCCTCCTTATTCTGCATATGACTATGAGTAGTCATTTCTTCAACAGTCTTCAATAACTGTTTGTCTTTCCTCAAGTCAATGGGACCTGCAAACACACAACAACCTTCAGTTTTCAAAATACAATACCTTTCCTTTTCTTTTGATGCTTCAAGCACCAATCCTCCATCATAGATCTTTTGGATTCCAGTAGATCCTTCTTGCGGTGACTTCAAATCAATATGAATTTGTTCAAGTTTCCTGAACTCATTCATCAGCTTGCCATTTAACCTCTGTTGCAATAGCTTCCACTTCACTCTTTTCTTCAGTCTCCATCTGTATCTTCGGTCTTTACTTATCTTTCTTTGTATTGTCAGACCAATTTCTGGTTCTTCATTCTGCTGCCAGCTTCCATATTTCTGCAATTTAATGCTTTCCTCAAATTCATTCTCGTGTAGCTGATCATTCCTTTCAAATTTCTGGTTACTTCCATATTCATCTTGCTGAGTTAATATTTCTATCTCCTTCATGCCTCTGAGGACATAACTCCTTTGTTGCTTCTGATCTTTCATCTCACCTTCAAATAATCGCTGCTCAATTTCTCTGATTTCAGCATCATATTTATTAATGTTGTCTTCCACACCTTTTCCTCCATCAGGTTCTGTAAGCTTTGTTTCTCCTTTGGGTTCCTCGAGTAATCTTTCCAAGAATTCTATCTCCTTGTGAAATCTCTCCAGCAGATCATCACAATTTTCCTTCTCAGCTTCATTCTTTTCTTGGCAATCCTCCTGAGTTGACCTGTTTTCCACATTATCATATTGCAAACATCTTTCATCAATTCCATTAAACAAATTCATTGGTTTACCTTCTTGTAGTCCCACTATGGAATTGTCTTCAGACTGCTGGTTTATATCAACCTCATATGACTGTTTCACACCAAACAGGTTTTCATCTATGAACTCCTTCTATTGCAAATGATCAATGCCTTCTTCCTCTAAAAATGATTCTTCATCATACTTTACCTCAAGAGCTTCATTCTTGGTTGTGAAAATTTCAATCAATTGTCCATCATCCTTTGCATATCCTGCAAACATACACAAACTGTAAGAATCAAAATCACAAGGCTGCATTGCCTCATCTGCTTCCTTTGTCAACATATCTTCAAATTGTCCTGAACTCTGCCAATAGTCCATGAGATCTTCAGCTGACCTCTCATTATCCTCTTTCCCTAACATCTCACCCTATTCTGGTCTACAAATGGAAAATTCCAATTCTACCTCTGCTTCTCTGAGTTTCTCTGATCCCTCTTTAGCACTCAATATCTGCTCAATCTTTCTCAATTCTTCTACTATCTCTGACTTCACTTGCTGATTTCTCCTTTCCCGTAGCCTTGGCCACTTTACTCTTTTCCTCATGGTCCAAACACTTTTCTACATCATCTTCATCAATATTCCAATCTGGAAATCTATCTCAGCTTTCTCTCAGTCAAACTCTTCTTGACTCATCCTCATGCCATTTGCTTTGGCATCTTCCCTTCTGATGTGGCTTCCTTGTGAACTTCTGCTATGGCTATCTGTAGTAATTTTCTGCTCCTCTCTTTCCATGAGCTCTTCGCACCTCTGCAACAAGCCTCTGCACAGCAAATCCTTCTTACTGCAATCTTACCTCACTAAGCTCTCCTCACTCAATCTTTTGGTAAGCACGATCCCCTATCTGGAATCTTCTCTTGAGCAACACCTTTGCTCCCTCTAGGCTTCTGCAATCTCTCACTCTTTCTTTCGAGAACCCCTCAATTGTCCTCTCTGTCCAATCTCTTGTTGGATTCTTCAGGTTCACTGCCACTTCTATCTGGTTCTTCTCTCACAACTTCTCTTGATTTATATTGCTGCAGTCTTGAGTCTTTCAACATGCTAATGTTTCCATACCTCTGTAGTTTTAAATATTCATCAGCAAACATTCTCTTCGATTTCCACAGAGCCAAGCTGTGATACCAAAAATTGACGCAGGGGAATCCCTGCAAACTAAGAATCACACTATGGCTAATGCATATAAAATACATCTCAAAAATTAGCTTTTTAAAACTTCAAATCCTGGCAATTTCACAAACATTTTTACACACCAACAGTCAGATTCCCCTTAAACCAATGGCGCCCTCCATGAGATCGACTCATCAAACTGAGGTTCTAACACTGATTCGAATCGAGCTTTCGATTCAATCCTTTTATTCAAGGATCGATACATATACAGATTTCACAAATTGATATTAACTGAAGTTGATTGCAAAACCGCTGTTCCAAATCGAACTGCCCCTTCCAAACCATAATTATACCACAATCAGAAATGGTTTCGCCCAATTAAGAAATTTCCAGCGCTTATAATTATTATATCACTGCAAATTCATCATCAGTAAATGCCAGATAAAACTCTAAATCAGGCTACTTACATACACTTCAATTACCTTCAGGAATTGACACAGATTCCAAACTGGACCAACCTTTTCATCTATTAATCGAAACAGAAACTCTTTGAACCGAATTTTTTTTTTAAATACCCTTTGATCTTTTCGATCCCGATCAATTCAAAAGTGGACATTAAACGACTTTATAACATAGATATCTGTGTATATTTGTGCGCCCAGATTTGGTTGATCGAATCGATTCACAATTAGCTGAATTCTAATAACCACAGGAATTTGGTGTTTCCCACGATTTGATTAGATATCAATCGCTGTTTTTTTTAAAGTACTCCAACCCCGAAAAACACTGATATATATCAATTGCAATCCCAATTACTGTGATTGACATCACCACCAACTATCGGCAGTTTCCAGAACTCCGATGCGAAATTATTGGAATATAGGAATCAGAGGTCACCGATCCAAATGCGATCCACTTACCATAGTTCCAATCCGATTTATCGGAAATCGCCAATCGGCAAATTCAACATAGTCTTCACTTTTACACTATCTAAAGTGTCGATCCGATTATACAACGTTGAATCAGCTCTCAGACCCGATCTAATTTCAATTCAATTTATAATAATTCACCTCCAGTTCAGTGCTATATGTCATGATATGTAATGTTACAAGGACCAATAACGCAGCCAGTAAACCAACATGTCATTCCAACTCCACTTCAAAGGTTCAAACAAAGACGGGTCGAGAACAGGAAGGATTAAGAGAAGGCAACAGCATTTCATCCAGATTCATTCTTTCTTCGAACACCATATCCGAGTTGAGATCGCGCAATCTTCAGTAAATTTACTTGAATTATCACAGCATTCAACAGCTCAATTCTTCCTCCTTTGAATTTCCCCACGAAAATGAACCAATGGTCTATGAAATAATCTCTGTCAATTTAACTCAGTGGTTCAAGGTTTCAAACAAACTCCACTAAATTGCCACAGAATCAACATAATTTAACTCAGCAATCCAAGTTTTCAAACAAACTCCACTAATATCTGAAATACATTAAAACAGCACTTTATACAAATTAATTTGACACCACATAGAACCGCATTTATTTCAATCCATTACGTAGATCAATAAGGATATTCAAAAAGAAAACGGAACAGAGCCTCGCTTTTGCCTGGTCATGTCATACAAATAATGGTCTCTGTTATTGCAAAACACCGTCCTCACATATACATCGGAGCTTTCGCTCTTGCCCAATATCACAAATACCCAAAAGCCGACCCCTTCCCATTCTCTCCACAACACGATCCTCCTACAAAATATTTGAGCTTTCTCTCCACACCAAACTCACACACTCACTCTCACCAAATTTGAGCTTTCGCTCCACACAAGAACCCCCTCTCTCTGCGAAGATCTCCTCGCTTATTACCATTTCCTCTCATTAATCCTTCCACTAATTCCGCTAACAAATTGATAACATAATCTTCTATTTTTAAAACTCTAACATAATTCCCTATTTACTAGCTCTCGTGCACACTTGTTTAACAAATATTATCTCTAATTTAAAATAAGGCAATCTCACACTTATTTCAATAACAAACTGTTTGAGAAGTTTTATCCTTCTCAGTAATCCCGAATTCTCAAACAGTTAACGAATTTTACTGTGGTTAGCCACAACATGTGGACAAATTTCCACATTGCTGGCTAGTTCCGATGCTCCTGCATCAGGTTGGGGTGTATCTGATCTCGAGGCAGCTTAACGCCCCCCCATGCGTTAGCAACTCGTCACAACTTCTTACATTAGTTCCTTTAAAACACACACAATACCCAAGACCGAGACTTTATAATGTTGTTCTAGGGGCCGCAAAATGGCCACCACAAGGTTCATCATGGCAAGATTTTAATATATCAAGAATTTCATCATCTCTTATGCATCTCCTAATAATCATATCATAACCAGTATAAAATAAGTCTCCATTAACCCATGGGTATTTGGCACTTTTCTTGATTATTCTTTTCTTCTCCTTTGAACTGAGGGATGGAGGTATCTTTCCTGTTGAGAGATAATTAGGTAAATCAACATACCATGGATTCAATATTGAAATTGAAAATAAATGTTCATCAGGAAAAGAATCTTCAACTGGAACAACTTCACCTGGATTCTGGAGTCTAGAAAAGAAATCTGCCACCTGATTTTCTTTACCTGGTCTGTCCAACACTGTAACATTAAATTCCTGTAATAATAGTAACCATCTGGTAACTCTACCATTAGTTATATGTTTATTCATTAAGTACCTAATGGCAGAGTGATCAGTATGAATAAAGACTTCATAACCAGTTATGTAATGACAAAATTTGTTCACAACATGTATAATTGCAAGCATTTCCTTTTCAGTTACTGTGTAGTTGAGTTCTGTAGGTGTCAGATTCTTACTGATGAAATAAATGGCATAATTTAAAGATTCTTCTTTTTGTCCTAATAAAGCACCTATTGCTGTATGAGATGCATCAGTGGTGATGTGGAAAGGTAGATTCCAATTAGGTCCTTTTAGAACTGGAGTAGTGGATAATTTCTCTTTTAAGTTTTTCAAAAGTTGTTTGACAATTATCATTCCAATTGAAAGATACATCTTTTTCAAGAAGCTTAAACAAAGGCAAAGCTATCTTACTAAAGTGTTCAATAAATCTCCTGTAATAACTTGCATAACCAAGAAAGCTTCTCACATCTTTTTGAGTTTTTGGTACTGGAAAATTAACAATAATTTGGATTTTGGATTTATCTACTTTGATTCCTTCTGAAGAAACATAATGGCCCAATACTACCCCTTCATTTAACATCATATAACATTTTTCATTACTTAGGGATAAATTGGCTTCTATACATCTTTTCAAAACTTTCTCAAGGTTTTGCAATGAATGATCAAAATAGTTACCATATACTGAAAATTCATCCATATATACTTCAACACAATCATGAACTAGATCAACAAAAATAGCTAATACTGCTCTCTGAAATGTTGCTGGAGCATTACACAATCCGAATGGTAAAACATTGTAAGAATATGTGCCCCAGGGGCAAGTAAAAGTTGTTTTATCCTGATCCTCTAAGGCTATGTTGATCTTATTATAACCACTGAAACCATCAAGGAAGGAAAATGATGATTTCCCAGCTAATGTGTCCAAAACTTGGTCAATAAATGGCAATGGAAAATAGTCTTTAAGGGTTGCTTTATTGAGCTCTCTGTAACCAACACAGATTCTCCATTTACCATTTTTCTTGGGTACTATCACTAATGGAGATACCCATTGGCTATCGAAGATGGGGTAAATGAAATTGACCTTCAGTAACTTTTTCAAATCATCTCTTACAATTTCCTGAAGCATAGGGTTCATCCTTCTTTGTGGCTATCTCACTGGTCTTATATTAGTGTCTGTGTAAATGTGGTGAGTGCAAGTTTCTGGGTGAATTCCCTGCATATCAGTATAGTCCCAAGCAAATTCCTTTTGGTATTTTGTCAATAATTCAATCAAATTTTGTTCCTGAGATGAGTCTAGGAGTGTTCCAATGTTTAATGTTTTTCCTGGACTGATCTCTATGGTTTTGCTTTGTGTGTTTTTCATGGAATGAATAGGAAAAATGGCTTCAAACAATGTTTGTAGAGAATGGATGGTACAAGTTTCCTAAAAACATTGTGCTAGTAGTTGATCTGTAGCACTATATTGTTCATTTCTCAATTCTTCTGAAACATCAGGTTGAGAAATAAACAATTCCACCAAATCTTCATTGTTATCTTCTTCAAAATCATAGATTTGGTTATTGCTCAAAACAGGGTGAAATTATTCTTTGTCATTATATCTGTCATCAAGCCATAGGTTATGAGCTATTGCTGGAGATTGTGCTCATGGGTATAAGGTAAGTTGTTTTCTTTCTGTCCCTATGGAAATGGGCATGTTGCTTGATCTACTACCAATAAATGCATCAGCAGTTGCCAACCATGGCCTGCCAAGTATGATAGGATGTCCTCCTAAATTGGACTTTAGCTGGAGTACTAGAAAATCTACTGGATACTCCCAAGAGTCTACTGAGACAATTATGTCTTCCAATATCCCTTCAGGAATGAATTTGGATCTATCAGCTAATTCCAGGATAATTGGTGTTAATTGTAAGTCTGTGAACTGTAATGTTTTCATTGTTTCCAATGTCATAACATTTATGGCAGCCCCAAGATCAATCAAGGTATTTGGAATGGGAATTTTGTTAATGATTGTGGAACTCTTTGTTACACTAAAATTTGTCACCATGACATTTTAGTACTCCCTTAGAAGTCTACAATATCAAAGTTCCTAAAGTCAAGCCTTGAAATTAAGAGAAAAGCTCATAAAAGTCTTAAAAAATCTTGTACCACACTTTCTCTTAGTATTTCCTACGGTGCCGCACCTTTTGGCTATAAATCCTGCAGAGCCAAACACACTGTTTATTCATTAAGGGTGCAGACCCCTGTAAAAGATAAAAAAGGTGCAAGTAAAATCAAGAAGCTTAGTTTGAGTCATTTTTGGAAGCTTCTAGAAACATTCCTGCGGTGGAAAGTCTGCTCTTTTCAGGTTCATGTATCCCATCCATTAAGGAGCTAACCCCTTGATGTAAGGAACTAATCCCTTTGAAGGAGGATTCTATCCCTTCTTGTTTGGAGCTGCAACTTCCTCTCTTTCACTATAAAAAGAGGCATAGGGCAGCCTCAAAGGGTTACAATGGAGACTTTGACAATTGATGAGTTGAAGTTTTAGTATTGTTGGAGGCGAAGTGCTGTTGAAACTTATACCCTTTTAGCTGAGATTTCATGTGGGAAGGATTACATACCTATATGTATCTCGGTTGGAAGAGTGCAAGGCTGATTTGAGTAAAGGCAACACCTATTCCGGACCCCAGGAAGACCTGTACAACATCAAGGCGAACATAGTTGTAAGGCTCTTCTTTATTTAAGTTAATACAAATAAATCCGTTTTTCTCAATAAGTTGTCAATTGATTGATTTATTTTATGGATTCCTTGATCACCATAATGGATATGATTTATGAATATATGCTATGCAAGTGCTATTTGATGTTTGTTTTTTTGTGATTGCAGATATTCGAAGGCAACTCTTTCGGGTGACTGAAGGACTACTACTACAAACAAGCATTGGATCAAAGGTAAGATCGTTAAACCTTTATAGCATTTAATTATGAGTTGCAATATATCTAGAGAAAGATAGTTTTGTTTGTCCATTTGTTGCTATTTGTCCGTAGGACTTCTGGAGGTAATCACATCGCAAGAGTGACTTATCCAGTCAACACTCTAGGGATACCAAGGTCAACATACTTCTCCATTGAAATAACATTTGACATGAGGGCAACTAAATTTCCACTGACATGAATGGTTTGTGAATCAAATATTTTCTTTGCAGGCTTTTTAAGACATAATTATTTAATGGCTTTGGTGTAAATTGGAATGTCTTTTATTTCCTGAAGTAATGAAATGTTCACATAGACATTCCTTAATTCATCTAGAACATCAAATTGAGGCAAAGGAATTGGTAATTTTTCTTGGATTAATATCTCTGGAAAAGGAGGTGGATGCATGGTTTGCATTTGTTTGTTTTGAATTTCATCATCTTGTTTTCTTTGAATTGGAAGTTTATGTTCATCATTCTTGTTTTATTTTTTCTTTTTAGCTGCTAGAGGTTTTGTTTTGAGAGTTTGACCAGACCTAAGCTCAATGTTTTGCAGAGGTAGAATTGGGTAAGATGTTCCCTCATCTACACTATATGCTGGTCTGTCGACTCTATTATTTGGGTTAGCCACAGGTTGAGAAGGTATTTGAGTAGGTCTAGGAGGCTGGTTAGAAGGTAGTTGTAATGGTGGTGAATTTATTGGTGGAGGAGCAGTTATTCTTTGTTGAGGATTTTGTGGTTGATAAACAACTGCCTGTTGAAGGTATTGTTGACGGTATTGCTGAGGGTATTGGCGATATGGTAAGGGTTATTGTGAAGGAATTTTTTGTTGTGGTGGGGGGCCCTTGTTTTTGTTTAAGTTTTGAACTTTTGGCCAAGACATTTTGAACTTTGACTCTTTTTGAGTTGCGGAATAAATACACATGGCAACCGCGACCGCGCCGCAACGACCAGGTGTTGCGGAGCTACCAAGGTGGTGCGGAAGCACTCGATAGCTGGAGATCGAACAGAGATAAGTGCAGATGAAAGAAACACAGCAGAAAATAGAAAGTGGAACACGCAGACATCAGAAGAGAAGCTAGGAAAAGCCAGAGTGAAGACACAAAGAAGCTGCCAGTCGCAAGGAGCGGGTGAATAAAAGGCGATCACCCGGCTGAAAAGAGAAGTTGTTGTTGTTGAAGGTTGAATGGATACGAGAGAAGTCGCGAGGATCAAGACCTAAGGAAGGACGCGCAGAGCAGCTGCGGAAGAATCATGCTTGTTCTTCCTATGGTTTCTTACTTTCTATGTTCTTCCTTTCTGTTCTAAAACCCATCTATATCAGACTTGTGAGTTATCGGAGAAGAAAGCTATGTAATCATGTGTTCGGCCAAAAGAATAATATAAGGGAAGATTGCTGTCTCAATACGTTGTTCATGTGCTGTAATGTGTTTACACTGATTTAAAATTTTAAGTTGCGACTGTCTGAATACTTAGTGAGTGATCTTGCATGTGTAATTTGGTATATGTAATGGATGCACTTTCTTTCTTTGGTTGTGGGTTTATTCCTTCCCAGTGATCTCATCCCCTTATGCATGTGGTCGCGGCACACCTCGGGTGAGACGCACTGCTCTCCAAGAGCAGGGTGAAAATGTCGGCGTGTTCCTAGACTACACCGGACCCCTTGTTGGCCACAACCCTTGAACCTGGGTCTTGCCCGCGAGACCTGACTTTTCGCCAACAAATGGTTCCATTGCCGAGACCCTGCATGTTCTGAGGGGATCTAGATCATGGTCTCGAGGATTTTTGAAGGAGCAATACGGCGATGGTGGGATGATCATCTTGACCATTTCATTACTCAGCAGGCGGAGCTGATCAAGAAAAAGGAGGCGGCGGTCAGGGAGCTTATTCTTTTCTCTGACTCAGCTAGCGATACGTACGAAATTTTCTGGGGAAGGTTTCCCACGGATCTTTACAACTGGTTGCGGAGGTTACGAATGAAGGCGGCCCAAGAAGGCTTGCGGAAGATAAACCGCAGGTGGGCGCACGAAGACTTGGTAGCGCTACACCGGGTAGATACTGAACTAACCCGCGCAGTGGAGTTTTGGGTAAAGACCACGTTGGAAGGATACGTTGTGGAGTTTGCCGCTGAGCGCTACCAATCTTTCTCGAAGGCTGAGGCTGTGTTTCACTCAGGGCTGAGGGGAAAACTGTTGAAGGAAATTCCGCTGTGGATCAAAGCCCTAATGGTGGACGAAGGGTTGATTGAATTCCACAAAACGAGTATGGAAGCGTAAACCACCCGTACTGGGGGAAGGATTGAGGGGACCGATGCTGTGTAGACTGTAAGAGTGGGGAGCGGGGGATGGACGTTGAGGCCGCATGCAAGTTGCGGGAGTCACGTGCACATCGGCGGGCACAGATCGTCGATAGGTGGCGAAGAAGGGTAATGAGATATTTGAAGAGAAGGGAAATCGAGAGGAGAAATCAGAAGGAGGCGCCTCAGAAGACAAGAACCATGGGTTTGGATACCCGGACAGGAGACGGGACGGCAGCGGACGTACAGTGGGTGCATGGGAGCCCAGCGACGCGAGAAAGAGAAGTAACGACTAGCGAAGATAATGGAAAGATGCAACCCGAAGAAAGTTCCGATGATGAATGGCACGGCGTGATGCAGCAGATGTTCCAGGATCAGACGGCACCCACCCCTCCAGGCAGCCCTACGTCCCACCTTCCGCATGGCCAGGATCCCGACCTTCCCCTGGTACTTTATCAGCCTTTAAGAAATATTTTTATTCAGTTTCAAGCATTAAGTCAGTCATATAGTAGTTCAGCGGCGTCGGTAACGCCCAGTAGCAGCAGCGTTACTAGTAGTAGTATTTTCCCGAGTGGGACCGTTACGCAACCAGGACCCGGAGGTTTTATCTTGGTTAATTCTCCGCAAGCATACATGGCTGGATCCTTCACCTGGTACCCAGAGTTCTCTGGCCGGGGAAATGACGACGTAGAACAACACTGGTATCTGTGCGAAGCCATCTGGAGGGCTCGACAGACGTCGGATGCAGGGAAGTTAATAGAGTTTCAAACCACGCTCAGAGAGAGAGCTCTGCGTTGGTTCATCAAGTGGTCTGAGGCGCACCCTAACCCTGTAATCGCGGACGTGAAGCGGGATTTTGTCCGCGAATTCAAGCTTCCCCAGACAGACCAGCAGGGCCTGTCCGAGCTGTGGGAAATTAAGCAGAAGGAAGGAGAGACCGCGTGGGAGTTGATGCGGCGATTCAAGGATGCGATCGGGAAACTGAGCTACTCGATCGATCCAAACCACCAGAGGGACTGGTTCATCAAGGCTCTGCTCCCCTTGACACGAACCCCTCTCACTCAGCAGAAGATTGATAATCTGCAGGATGCTTTGGAGCAGGCCATGAAGATTGAAGCCATGGCGGGATACCCCCAGGAATACAGGGGGGGGCTGGCCCCGCAAGACCCTTCTCTAATAGGGTTGCAACACCAGATCGCCAGCTTGACCGAAAAGCTCAAGGAAATTCAGCCAGCGAGACCAGCGCGACCGAATGTTTGGTGTACTCATTGCCTGGTCGAGGGACACGTCGCAACCGAATGTCCTCGGTTGCGCGGCGCCGGAGTTGGACCCTCAGTTGCAGCAATTCAGGGGGGACCACCACCAGGGGGTGGCGTGGCGATGAACCCGCAGGGAGTCTACCAGCCGCAACAGACCTTTGCGGGGTTCCCACCGCAACCGGGGTCCTCCACCACAGAGTACTGTGAGATTTGCCGGACGATGGGGCATCCTCCTCGGATGTGCCCGATATTACAGAAGTACTCCACGGTGCCGAATAATGTATACTGCGAATTCTGTGTGTCTACGACTCACAATACTGAGCAGTGCAGGGCGCTTGACGCTCTTGCGGATCGATTGGATCGTCCCTCGTACAGGGTGAACGAGGCCCCAAGGGGAAGAGGTGGCGGCATGCGGGGAGGCCGAACCGGAGGACGCAGTCCGGTAAAGTGCTACAACTGTGACCAGGAGGGTCATGTGGCTCGAGAATGTCCCCTTCCGCGACGACCCTGGTGTTCCCAGTGTCAGTTCAACGCCCATGCTACAGAAGACTGTCCGGAGCTCATCAAGAAGTGGGAAGAACGGGTGAGGCAGAGGGGAGCGAATCTGATAAACTCAGAACCGCGCAGCACCGCAACCCCTGACATGCAGAATGTTGCGATAGTAACACGGGGTGGAAAGAAGACGGGAGACGATGCCCACGAGAAGGAGCCAGCACGAGTGGTTCGGCCGGCATCCCCAAAGAAGTTGATCAGGCCCGAAGTCTAGAAGAAGTATTTTCAGGAGGCGGTTGAGGCATTCGCCCAGTTGCGGAACGAGGGAGGGCTGGAGGAGCCCTGGCGGCCGGAATCCGGTGCGCAGAACGCCGCAGATGCTGTGGTCGAGGATTGGCTCCGGCTATTCCTCAGGATTGTTGATAACGATGGGCTGCGGCAGCAGCTCAAGCACGTGTTAGACGGAGCACTGCAGGGGCGCGCAGAACCCAGAAATCCGGTGGACGCTAGGCCTCAATACATGCAACGTGTCAAGCGGAACAAGCAACGAACAGACAAAGAATTTCGGCTTAACACGCAGGTCGCAGGTTTTCAAATCAGCGACACCATGTTGGACTTGGGATCCGACGTCAATATTTTGCCACGAAAAACATGGGAGGCTCTTGGAAAGCCACCGCTCGCCTATTCTCCAATCCAACTCAGGATGGCGAACCAGTACTGTATTTTGCCAATCGGCCGACTCGAGGGTGTCGAGGTCGACGTGGCGGGGGTGAAGACATACACCGACTTTGAGGTTATTGATATCATGGGTGATAAGGACCCCTATCTTGCTTTACTTGGCATTGATTGGGCTTTTGAGAATTACGCGATCATCGACCTCAAGAAGGAGCTGATGATTTTTGAGGATGGGGAGGTAAGGGTCACTCAGCCTCTCGACCCGTATCAGGGTCCGCAATATACAGAACCGGTGGACAGTCGGGAGGATGCTCAGATGATGGACCATCTCTATCAGATGATTGCAGGGAAGCGGGACGATTATATTAACCCGACCGCAACTGGCTCTATCAGTTGGCGGAGTGTGCAGAGCTCGGAGCTCGGATCCGAGCTCGCGTGGGAAGACTGGCAGCAAGGGGGGTATGAGACCACCACGCGGAGATGTGCCTCCATCGCTCAGTTCTGGTGGGTAGGGACTGAGATCCGCGGATACCCCACATTATCAAACATGCAAGCAGTGAATACTTTTATTGCCAAGGTGGAAGACCGGGTCCCAGAGGAAAGCCGGATACCACTTTTGGATGTGGCCTTGAAGTCAACATCGGGACGATGGCGGAACAATCACCGCAACACTCTGTTGCGATGGGAGCGTGTGGCGAATGCTCTACGGGCACGCTTCAAAGAAGATGAAGGGCCCCGCATTACACTTAAACATCATGGAGCTTCCGACCCGCGACAGCATTTGCGAGCGTGCGAGGAACAGTGGCGTAGCGCAAGGTATCCTGAGGAGTTGTGGGTCCACAGGTTTGTCCACTCCCTGGGTACAATTCCCCAGGCCTGGTACCTGGAGGAAGAGCGGAAACGGGGAACCCGCTCCTGGCAAGCAGTCGCGGAAAAGTTCGTCCAGAGCTTCTCGTTCGAAGGGGAGACGGCGCAGGAATCTCAGGCCCTACAAGCCGTCAAGGAGGTTCTGTTTTTCCGCCATCCCGAGCCCGATGAGGGCCCGGTGGCGTCACGCTCCGGGGTCAAGCGCGAATTGGTTTGCCAACGAATTGACGGCGATCCGGAGGATGATAGTTTGGAGGACCTTAGGCATCTCTATTTTGACGAAAAGGAAGGCGAGCGCAGCATCCGCGACGAGCCGACGACAGAAGGAGTCCATTTGCAGCCCCTAAAGACAAAGAAGCTGAACATTGGAACGGAGGAGAAACCTAAGCTGGCAACGGTGGGAGGATTACTGGGACGAGGAGACGACAAGAGAAATTTTCAGCCTCCTCTGGGAGTATGAAGATTTATTTCCGTCATCAGTTGCGGACCTGAAGGGGATCAAGGGGGATCTAGGCGAGATGCGCATCACACTGAAACCAGGAGCCAGGTCGGTGAAGCACCGACCCTACCGGTTGAATCCACGTATCAAAGAGAAGGTCAAGATGGAGATCGACAAGATGCTGGCTGCGGGTCTCATCTTTCCTGTAGAGGAAGCTGAGTGGGTAAGTCCCATTGTCATCCAGAACAAGAAGGACAAAGCGGAGATCCCTGTCTGTGTAGATTATCGGAGTTTGAATAATGCTTGTATTCACGATCCGTTTCCCACTCCCTTCAGCGACGAAGTTCTAGATCATGTCGCGGGAAACGAAGCTTATTCCTTCACTGATGGGTTTTCGGGCTACCATCAAGTGCGCATCGCCGAGGAGGACAAGGTGAAGACAACATTCACCACTGAATGGGGATCATTCGCATACCACGTTATGCCATTTGGTCTGAAGAACGCACCGGCTGTGTTTTCCCGGATTGTCATTGCTGCTTTCCGGGAGTACATTCACAAGTTCCTGGAAGTCTATATGGATGATTGGACTGTCTACAGCCTGCTGAAGAAACACGCCTCCCTGTTGCGTGTTATGTTCGACCGGTGTCGCCAGCTGCAGATTTCCTTGAACTTGAAGAAATGTATTTTTGCAGTACCATTCGGCACACTCTTGGGTCACGTGGTGTGTAAGCAAGGGGTCTGCGTTGATCCTGCCAAGGTCGCGGTCATCGTCCACATGGAGGCCCCCGAGAACGTGAAGAAGTTGCGGGCACTGCTTGGGCACACTGGATACTACAGGCGGTTTATCCGCAATTACGCCAAAATCACTGCCCCTTTGGAGAAACTGTTGCGGAAGTCAGAAGCATTTGAGTGGACGGCGGAGTGCAGGAAGGCACTCGACACATTGAAGGAGAAGTTGGCGACGGCACCCATACTTGTTCATCCCAACTGGGATAAGCAGTTCCATGTGCACATTGATGCGTCCGGGATTGCACTTGGCGCTGTATTGGCGCAACCCGGGGAAACGACAGTTGACCACCCCGTATACTTTGCCAGCCGACGGTTATCGAATGCGGAGAAGAATTACACCATGACCGAGCGGGAGGCGTTGGCGATAGTGTACTCTCTTCAGAAGTTCTGCCACTACCTTCTGGGCGGCAAATTTACATTTTTCACGGACCATTCGGCATTAAAATATCTGGTCAATAAGCCGGTGTTGGAAGGAAGAATCTGTCGATGACTTCTACTTTTTTAGGAGTTCACGTTTGAGGTGATTGTCAAGCCTGGCAGGTTGAACGTTGGTCCCGATCACTTATCCAGGCTGGAGACGGGAGAGAATGAAGGTCCGTTGGACGATCAGCTCCCGGATGCTGACCTATTCCGAGTTGAAGCAGTCCCAGACTACCTGGCTGACATTGCCACGTATCTGACCACGGGACAGTGCCCTGAGGATTACACCCCTCTTCAGAAACGCCACTTGGTTGTCCGGGCGGCTGATTATCAATTGATCGCAGGGCAGCTGTACAAACTGGGCCTGGATGAGGTGTTGCGCAGGTGTGTTCTTGACCACGAGCGGGAAGCAGTGATGTGGGAATGTCACAGCGGTGTTGCGGGAGGACATGTGGGTGCGAAACCCACCGCAAGGAAGGTGCTTCAAGCTGGCCTATGGTGGCCGACGGTACATGCAGACTGTAAGGCCTATGTGAAACGTTGCGATATTTGTCAGAGGACGGGAAGGCCTTCGCACAGGGATGAGCTTCCGCTACACCCGGTGCATGTGTTGCGGCCATTTGAGAAGTGGGCGGTTGATTTCGTAGGCCCCATCGCACCAATCGCTCGCCATTCCAAAGCCCGGTACATCATTACCGCGATGGATTACCTCACACGGTGGGCTGAGGCAGCAGTGGTACGCGACTGCTCGGCAGAGACCGCTGCTCGGTTCATCTTTGAACACATCATCAGTCGCTTTGGCTGCCCACGGAGCTTAACCAGCGATCAGGGTACGCATTTCATTAATGCCACGGTCAAGTCGCTACTGGACACATTTATGATTCAGCATCATAAAAGCAGCCCATACCACCCGCAGGCCAATGGTATGGTGGAAGCCTTCAATAAGATTCTTGAAAAGGGCTTGACGAAAATTTGTAACGCTCAGCGGGATGATTGGGATGAGCGGCTACCAGCGACATTATGGGCTTACCGGACCACGGTAAAACGTTTGACAAACCAGACACCATTCCATCTGGTGTATGGCCGGGAAGCTGTGATTCCCGCCGAGTTCACCGTACCCAGCCTTTTGATCGCAACGTCCCTTCACTTCTCAGAGGATGCGTCACTGAAGGAACGACTCCAGGAGCTGCAGGAGCTGGATGAGGCTCGATTTCTTGCGGAATTCCACCAGAAGGTTCAGAAGGCCAGACAGAAAGCATGGCACGACCGCCACATCAAAACTAAAGCTTTCCAAGTTGGCGGCAAGGTTCTCTTATACGACAGCCGGTTCCAGAAGTTTCCAGGCAAGCTCCAGATGCATTGGCTGGGACCGTACTTTTTCATCGAGATCCGCGACTCAGGAGCCGTTTGGTTGGCACAACTGGACGGCACAGTTCTTCCGGGATGGGTGAATGGCGCACGCCTGAAGCCCTACCAGGAGTAGGCACTTCTCACTTTTCATTAATAACTCTCGCAACCGAGAGAACCCGTAGAGTAGCGTATTTGAATAACTCTCCCGCAACCGAGATGAATGTAGGTAGTCTTTTCCACTCGTCGGTACTTAGTCAAATAACCAGTCAGTTGCGGGAACATTACCGCAACCGACTGTGGTCGGGGCGGGTCAGTCCAGCGTGTCGCAGCGCCAGTCCAGCGTGTCGCAGCGCCAATCCAGCATGTCGCCGCTCCAGTCCAGCGTGTCGTGCACGAAGGATCCATCCTCGTGCCAGTGTCAGTCCCGGTCATTTCCGTCAGTCCTTTTGTCAGTCCGTAGGATAGCTCAGATTTGGTCATAAATTCCCTTAATGGACAGTAATCATACCGTAATCATTTTCCATCAACCGCAGTTCCCTCAGCCGTCGGGTCCGCCCATCTCCCCATGACGCCGTCAGCAACTGTCAGATTACACACAGGCCTGCGATTGATCGCACGATTATCGCAGGCAAGAAAGATAGCAAGAATTAATTGCCGTTATGGAGTCTCATCAACTCCGCGCGTGCCAGCAAATGGCCCAATTTGCATGAAGGCTATCAGCAAGAGGATGTCAGACCAGTTCAATTTGGAAGTTGCAGCACCTCCGGAGCATTCGCAGTATCAGAGCACACAGCACCCCGAAAGAAGTTGCAGAAGAATCGTCCAAGTCTATCAGAGACGCGCCAAGATGCCGAGAGCTCTTCTCTCAGTTCCTGAACCAGCATTAGATAGCAGAATTCACCGAGTAGAGTCGCTGGTCGGCAAGTATGACAATGCACCCTGTATGGACGCCAACTTGTCCGACCCAGCCGAATTTCCTCACCTCCACTGGCAGACATTCATGGAACACAATTACACGCCCGGGAGCAGCTCTAACAGTCGAATGCGGGAAGAATTCCGGGGCCTACAGCAGTCGACTTTGATGAATTTGAGGAGTCTTCCCGTCTTCGGAACCACCGGACCAGTTCTGCAATGTACCCGGTTCCTCCTCAGTCGGGTGCAGAACGGGTCCCTGTGGCTTAACGAAGAAATTCCAATACATGCCGCAGACATTAATCGGCTTACGGGGCTATCTCAAACTGGTTCAGATGTCTCCACTGCGGGCCAGACATCCTCCAAGCGCGCCCGGAAGTCGGCTGATGCGGACCTCTACACCAAGTATGGCACTCGCCGGGGTGGTAAAGGTGCCAAGATAGATTTGATAAATGTACCAGAAATCCGGTTCGCTTGCTACCTGATCGCTAGCAAGACCATGCGCCACTACACAAAGGGAGAGTGCACTCTGGACACAATTTCCATTGCAGAGCATTGCGTCCAGGGAGCCCGGTTGAATTGGAGCTCGTTTGTGTTGAAGGAACTCTTCGCGGCTTGCGAAGACAATTACAAGCGGACTACCAGTTTCATCTATGGGTACTTGCTTTTAGCGTTCGCCATGTGGAAATGGCATCTTCCCCCGATACGGACACCGGCGGAGATCACCGTGAGCCAGCCGCTCGCGATGAAATATTCCCCCTGGCAGGTGTCCACGGACCCCAGCAGCAAGCAGGTGAACGTAGAGGCGTTCCGAGAATGGTATGGGATGATGACCGATGTGGTCACTTACCAGCAACGGGTGCCTCGGCACCTGTTGGATGAATACAGTGAACAGGTGTGGTTTGGCGTCAACCACAACCACACTTTCATCCAGCCAACTTGTGTACTGCACCACACTTTTCATATGGCGCCCCTTCGCTTCCAGCTGAATGACAATGTTTTCCACAGGGAGGTCTCTGCGTGGCCGGGGGTTGCCCAGCACGTCCGCGACGGAGTCATCCGCTACAATTTTGAGGGGATGAGGGCCGCACAGCAGCCTGCCGCGACCAGCGCAGGGGGATATTCACAAGTTGCGGCGGAGACAACCCCAGATGCAGCTGGGACCGCAGCGGACCTGCCGGAATCGCTGGTCCCTATCGTCGAGCACTTCAATGATCAGGCACAGCGACTCAATGTGGCAACCCAGGTTGTTTCTAGTGGTGCCCCTATATTTCCTTCTTTTACTGAATTTCGTATTAATCGGTCCCGTGGTCTCTCCAACACCGCCCCCCTCACTTCCCCCATTCCCACTAACCTGTTCACTTCTGCTACCCCCCTCATCACGACAATGGGTGAACCGGGCCCCGAACCCGATTTCGCCGACCCACCTCCATCCAAGAGGGCCCGCACTACGGCCACAGATCCCGTGGTGGATCTTACGGAGGATGATCCACCAGCCACTCCGCCCACAGCAACTTTGATTCCGAAGGAACCGCTGATTGATCCGGCAGATTTCATAAACCTTCGTCTCCCTCACACCTCGTTCACTCCATCTACCGCCCCCTCCACCAGCCGACCACATGCCACCTCCCCCAATCCGTCCAATTCATCAGCCACTGTGTCCGATTCTTTGATCCGGGAACTTTTCGGCGGTGACCACGGGGCGGAGGTCACCTCCAGTACTGCAGCCATGGTACCACCTGTTGACCCCGTGGCCACATCCCGGGATTCTCTTCCAACTATATCTGTCCAGCCAGCCACAGTTGGGGCTGATTCGGCCGCCCCTTCCACAGAGCAAACCACGCAGCAGGACCGGCCAGAGCCTGATATGGCCACTTCGGTGCAGCAGCAGACGCCGGTCCATCCTCCCGAGACTTCAGGCCGAGCAGCGGCCATGGGAAAATCTTCGCAGGAATAGACGACAGAGCAGGGTGCACCCAGCACAACAACTGCAGAACAACTGAGTCCAGCACAGCTGTATCTGCTCATTCAGCGGGCGGCCCTCAAGGCCGAGCAGATTCACGCCGAGCTACAGCGGAGGTGCACCGAGCAGCGGAATCAGATCACGGCGCTTACTGAACAGCGCAATCAGTTGCTGTGGGAGAAGACCAACCTCGAGGAGCAAGTCAACATTGCTATCCAAGCGATCTCCAGCGTATGGCCCGCTGCACGGGCTCACCATGCTCCACTTCCCACCAGAATCGAGGAGGACACTATCGCCCTACAGGCTCATCGACTCAGGGAAGTTTTCACTATTGTTTGCAGGGAGAACCAGGAGTTACAAGCGGCGTTAGCCACACGGCCTACCCTTCTAGATCCACCCAGTGACCATTCAGGACAGATGACTGCCAAACAGGCGCAGGCAGTTAGTCTACAAGCAACTCTCCATTCCACTGCAGCCGCAGCTTCTGCCCTTCTACGCAGTTTGCAAGAGTGCTCACTCGCGTTAACTGTCAAGACGCAGCCCATTGCTGCCCAGCTGCAACAGATTTCCCGGGACATTCAGGCGACCACGAACCCTGCAAGGTTGGATCAGCTCTACGCCCAGTCGGACGAGCTGGAACTTCACATGCAGCAGACTGAGGCCGAATCAGCAGTGGTCAAGCACGTCATCCGGGAGATCCGTCCGCCCCTTCGCACCCATGCTGACGCTATGCACCAGCTGGATGCCAAGGTAGAAGTCCAGCTCGCCACCCTGTTCGGGGCTGCCCCGACGCCCATAGACGAAGCCGCCGCTAACCGCATTTCTCAGGACGCCGACATGCTTATGCAGGAATGGCAGCAAGCAGTGGCGACCTTCACAGAGCTTAGAGATTCAACACTCCGCCGGGTCCCGGAGTTGGGGCCCTTGTTTGGCCAACCGGATGGCGGAGTACAGCAGGAAAGGGTGGCGGAAGAAGGAACAACAGAGCAGGGCACGGAAGCCAGCGAAGGAATGGAAGTAGAAACTGTTATTTGCGATTGACTCGCGGACGAGTCAAAGAATTGTGGTCGGGGCCTGTTGGGGCCCTTGTTTTTGTTTAAGTTTTGAACTTTTGGCCAAGACATTGTGAACTTTGACTCTTTTTGAGTTGCGGAATAAATACACATAGCAACCGCGACCGTGCCGCAGCGACCAGGCGTTGCGGAGCTACCAAGGTGGCGCGGAAGCACTTGATAGCTGGAGATCAAACAGAGATAAGTGCAGATGAAAGACACACAGCAGAAAACAGAAAGTGGAACACGCAGACATCAGAAGAGAAGCTGGGAAAAGCCAGAGTGAAGACACAGAGAAGCTGCCAGTCGCGAGGAGCGGGTGAATAAAAGGCGATCACCCGGCTGATAAGAGAGGTTGTTGTTATTGATTATTGTTAAGGGTTGAATGGATGCGAGAGAAGTCGCGAGGATCAAGACCTGAGGAAGGATGCGCAGAGCAGCTGCGGAAGGATCATGCTTGTTCTTCCTATGGTTTCTTACTTTGTATGTTCTTCCTTTCTGTTCTCAAACCCATCTGTATCCGACTTGTGAGTTATCAGAGAAGAAAGCTATGTAATCATGTATTCGGCCAGAAGAATAATACAAGGAAGGATTGCTGTCTCAATACGTTGTTCATGCGTTGTAATGTGTTTACACTGATTTAAAAATTTTAAGTTGCGACTGTCTGAATACTTAGTTAGTGATCTTGCATGTGTAATTTGGTATATGTAATGGATGCACTTTCTTTCTTTGGTTGCGGGTTTATTCCTTACCAGTGATCTCATCCCCTTATGCATGTGGTCGCGACACGCCTCGGGTGAGACGCACTGCTCTCCAAGAGCAGGGTGAAAATGCCGGCGTGTTCCTAGACTACACCGGACCCCTTGTTGGCCACAACCCTTGAACCTGGGTCTTGCCCGCGAGACCTGACTTTTTACTTCAACATGTGGATATGAATATCTTACCAATCTTACACCCATCCTTGTTCTAGCAAAGATTTTCTTTGTGATTAGACCTCCTTTTCCAAGGCATAGGAATGTTCCAAGAATTCTGAATAGGCATGTGAATTGTAAATTTGGACTTTGAAACATACCTGGAGATCTCATTTGCCATGGTCTTCTAGCTCCCATGAGATATGAGTTATCCATTTCTGCATTAGCTTCCAAATTGTAATTCTGTAAAACCTTTATCTTAGAACAATTAAAAATATCATGATTTTCTGTACAAAATGCACAAACCTGAACATTTTCTAAAGGACATTCCTTTAAAGCATTCTTTTTCTACATTTTGGACAGAACACATCCATTAATTGGTCTTTTTTTATTTTTTATTTTTATCATATCTATTTGATTTCCCAAGGTGCTTAATAGGTCTGTTTTAAAGTCTTCAAATAGGTTTCCTATTTCAGCTCTTATAACACTTGTTGTGGCAGATTTAATGGCTTTAGATGTCATAGTTCTTTTTCCATTCCTTGCTTTACTTCTAGAATTCTTTTCACACAAGTCTGCAATCTCATCAAAGGGTAAATTAGAGATATCACCTTTACCCATTAGGTTAAGGTCATCTAAATATTCTTCTCGGATGCCTTTTAGGAATATTGTTCGAATAATATCAATAGACATGGTTCTGCGCTTTGATTTTTGCAGATTATATACGAATATTTCCAAGTTTTCTTCTAAGGTTTCATCTTCTTGTTGATTCATTCTAAAAATGTCATCTTTGGAATCTTTTGATCGACAGTAAGGTTGATACGTTTTCAAGAAGATTTTCCTCATACTATCCGAATTAGTCACTACATGTTCACCTAATCCCATAAACCACCTAAGTGCTGATGCTTTTAATGTGGTAGGAAAGAGTCCAAGTCTATGTGCATCATCTGTATACCCATAGGTTATATCAATTTCAAATAAAAATGAATCAGGGTCTTCAGATGCCATGCCATAAAAATTTGGTAATACAAATGGGGGTATATTTTTCATTTTAATTTCTTCATCATCGAGTTCTTCTTGAATGGGAAATTTAAATGTTGACTCCTCTTCCTCTCTTGGGTTTTGATTTTGATCATCTCTTTGTTTTTGTTCAAGTTCTCTTTGTCTTCTCCTTTCTTCCAATTGTCTCTCATATTCTCTCATTTGTTTTGCAGTAGGTCCTCTTGCTGATTCTCCTCCTTCTTCAACCATTTTGATATGTTGTTCTTCTAATTTCTCTTCCTCAGTGTCAATTTGTTCAAAGAGAGGTTGTTCTTCTAATTTCTCTTCCTCTTGAGGCTTTTCAGGGTCAATTTGTTCAAGGAGAGGTTGTTGGGTTCTTTTACCACTCTCTTTTACTATAGAAGATTCAGGTATATGTTTTCTCTTTGCTTCATAAGCTAATAGGACTTGTCTTTCAATAAGAGTAAGTCTCTGGCCTGATTTTTGTTTTTCTTCAAGTTCTTCTACGGTAACTTTTCCAGCTGGTGTTGTAAATTCAACCTTCTCTAAAGTTTCTGCTCCCAATGGTGGGTTAGTTTTTGGATGGGGGGTTTTTAGATATCTGCCTTTTTCATCCCTAGGTCTAGACATAAGGAATCATAGCTTAACAAAATGAAGAATTGAAACTAAATCTATGTTTTTGTTTTTTTTTTAAATCCTTCTAGTTGCACCTCCCCAGCAACGACGCCAAAATGTTTGGTCCAATCTGCTAGTGTAGATTAGGCTTCAATTTCTTATAAATATGAGTAGGTACACTTAGAGGTACTTCTCTAAAATATATAGATCTAGAATGATTTGATCTCTTAAATGAGGGTTCGATATAATAGGATTCAATACTCTTTTACAAGAGGTTTTTCCTTGTCTCCTTCCACACTTGAACACCTTCTTAAACAAAACAAATATGATTTCCTAAAAACAGAGTTCTATTGTTTGTCCGAGATTCTCTAGTTCTTTTAAAAGAACTCAATTCATAGAACCTCTTCCAAGTATTAAATCAACACATTTATCAATCACAATCATTCGAAACAGAAAGCAAGGTAAATAATCTTGAAATCAACCAATAGCTAAGTCATTTTACAAGGTTCAGTCATTAGACTCCAAGTTGAGCTCTGCAATTACAACCATTATCATTAAACAGAAATGATAAACTTAAGCTTTGAAACATGAAATAGTAAACACAATTCTCAATTCAAAGACTGATATCAATTGAATCTTATTACAAAGATATTTCACAAAATATACTGGCTTAAATTGACAATTTTGATGCATAAACTTGCAACATAGGAATTAAATGGAAATGTCTAGATATCAGATCTAATTATGCAATTGTAAACGAAAAACACAAGGAAGTGTACCAACTCTGTAGTGGGGGCCCTCCACACGTTCCAAGCACACCTTAAGATAACTCAGATAAAGAATATTACTGAATGTAACAACATAAATAATTAAATCTCTGTATTAAAGTCTGAAAGCCAATAATTACATAAATCAAGTTTTTGAAGTTTGTCACGTAATGTAGTGTAGTTCTTCAATGTTTTTCTTCTAGTTATTTATCATCAAAATACATAACAAGAAGAGGCTATTTGTGTTCCTCAAAATCTTAATTAACTTCCCAAAGGAGTCAAATTAGTTCAGATCCCTCTTTTCAAGAAAAATATAAAAAAGAATCAAATTTGTTCATTGATTGCTTGGGATTTTCTACTGAAATAGCTGAAGTTGACCAAGTTGACTAGCCACTTGTAGACTTCAAATCTGGAAGTGGATAGGTATTTCACCATCCTTTTACATTCAAGAATAGACCCTTAGTCCTCGATTTGGCCAACTTGTCATGCAACGTGTCAAAACATGAAGTCATTACAGGAAGTTACGAAAACTTTAATTTTCTGAAAAATCCTAATTTTAACACAAAAATTCCTAAAATAAATTCCAATGTAAAAATAATAATAATGGCATTACATTAATCAGTTTCAAAGGAATATGAGAGATTTATGAAAGTTAAATGATAAAAGATGATGGATAAAATGAAGTTTTTAGGTGAAAGGATGAGTCATGAAATGGTACCAACAATATGTTGGTTATGGTTTCAACAGATGGATATGATGTAAATGTTGCATCGAGCTATGTTATAAATCTCCATAGGCAGCATGCGTTTTTCTATTTTATAAGTGTCATTGAGCATAAAGGATGGTGTTCCCCCAAGGGGGAGAGGTTTGTAACAACCCCTAGTTGATTTCCTATGCAAATAAATAAAAATAATAACCAAGATCATGGAACACATATTCTAAGTTGAATGTTAGGAAAAAAATAGTGATGGGGATCACTTGTGATTAATAAATGTCTATAAAAATTGGAAAATGCATTAGCAAAGGCAAAGTGGCATTAATTGGAATTTTATTTATGAAAATAATGGAAAATAGGAGAAAAGGAAGGTGAAAGGTCACAAAATTTGCATGAGGAGGAAATTAAAGGAAAAATGAGGAAAAATGAAGAAAATAGAGACCTTAATGATAAAAAGGCTTCTGAGGATCAGTTCACAACTTTTTTCCAGTTTCAAGCTTTTTGTAAGTTTAGTTTTGGAGCTCTCTCTCTATTCTTTCTCTCATACTCTTTCACACTTAGATAAATCTTGGAGAATTGTTCGCGCATGCTTGGAGAATTGTTCGAGCATGCTTGGAGGGAAATCACAAGGGAACATCGAGATCGACAACTAAAGTAGGATTGATTTGCAGGTATCGAGTTGCATGTGTGATTTCCTTGATAGTTTTGGCATGCATGATATATGCATGTCGTTATTGGGTTGTGATATGTTATTGGCATGGAGTATTTCGTGGATTGAAAATGGTTTTTCATAGCCTTGTCGTTTCTTGGATGACCATGGTGTTGTGGGTTTTTCCACTTGTTTTTTTAATTGGTGCTCAGGTTCCTTATGGTCATGGGTTGAGTTATTAGTTCCTAGAGCTGTTGGTTGGAACAAATGCTTTGAAGCTCTGGAAAAAATTGGATTGAGTGACTTGTCTTGGAGCTTTGTTTGGACAAACACTCTAGAGCCCTTGGTGGGTTGAGTTACTAGTCCTTGAGCCTTGGTTGGAAAAATTATTTGGAGCCCCGAAAGGCTTTGGGTTGAGTTAGTAGTTCCTGGATCCACAGTTGGGACAAACAATTTGGATCCATAGACAACTTAGGTTGAGACCGATATAGTTGGTGTTAGTGATGCTCGACTGTGAGGTGGAATCACTAGTTGAGGGTTGAGGTGGTTTGGCCTCTCGAAGCCCTTGGTTGATTTTGTTGTTTTATTCCATGAGATGCCACATTCACGCTTAGAATATGGCATGGGGGTGATTGATTGAAAGAGAGATTTTTTTCAGCACAATATATGGCATTAGTTGGGTGGTACATCGAAGTCCCTCACTTGGTTGGATTTTTCATATGTTAATAAGAGCTCTTTTTCTCTTGTATTTCCATGAGTAATTGTACTTTCTATTATGTGGTTTTGATGGTTGTTTTATCATGGTGTATATTTTTTTCATTTTCAGGTTATATGTTGGTTATATGATGTATATTGGCTATGGATCTTGACGTGTTTTGGTTTGTTGATGAATTATTAACGAATGCATGAGCTAATAGATGTTATTGTAGCTATTATTAGAGGGCATCAGACCTTCTTGACGATTCTCGGATTAGTATCAAACCCCTATGTGATCCAGGTGGATATTGGTGGCCACCCACCTATTCCACTTGGGGCCCCACCATTGTCTCTTTTAGTTTTTCAGTTTTGGTACAACTTACTATTTTTAGCAGTTTTTCGGGTCCTGAAATTTTGGAGCCGTTTTGAGGCCCTAAACTACGTTTTTTGCTTAGATAGATATTTCTAATGAGGTATGGTGCACGTCAAACAGAGATTGTATGCCAAAGTTACGTCCCCGAGAATTTGAAACACCAATTTACCCAAACGGGGCCCATAGTTTTGGTGCTTCATCTCCTAGGGTTAGGGTTTTGGATGTTTAGGGTTTTCCATTGTTTCTAAATAATAAATAGGCCCTCGAAACTCATTGTAACTCAGTTCAGAGGCCTGTAGCCACCACATATATTCTCAAAGATAAGCTACCAGCACCCTAGATAGTTTATTTCTATTCTATCTGAAAGAAAATTTCAGTTCTTTGATATTAATGAAATGAAGTGTTATTTCCGTTGCATATTTGTAATTATGGTTACATGTGTATTCAGTTGTGTTCCTACATAAATCTAGATCAGTGGTATTAGAGCGGTTTGCTTTTTCTCGATCCTTCTTTGCATGTCCCCAACGAGGTCAGGGTATAAAGATTTAAGGCTCGATCTGGTTGAAACTTTGCAAGATCAGCCTCGCAAACCCCGACGACTGCCCATAGGGGATGAAAAGAAAGATGAGGGAGCAGCATATCCTATCAAAATATTGCTCAAGGAGGCCCTCGAAAAAAAAAGGAACACGATGATGGATAACTTTGCCCAGATCCTTCAACGACTACCCACCGGCAGCGCATCTGCATCCAACAGCCACTCTGGAGGCGCGACTCCCTTTAAGGTACAAGTAAACTTTCACATTCCCATATTTGAGGGTCAAAAAGATGCATATGTCATAGATAGATGGTTGAATCTATTAGAAGGATATTTCTAATCTCATGACTTTTCTGACCGGGAGAAGATTATTTTTGCACTCCTCAAAGCTACCCCCCATGTCAAGGATTGGTGGGAAACCTACTATGAGAAAAAGGATGAGATAGAACCCTCTCTATTCTCAGTCGTACCCTCTTGGAATTATTTTCGAGATGCCATCAAGGAACAATACTATCCTGTGGGGAGCTATGAGGACAATTACATACAATGGACCACACTGTGGTAAAAAAGGGATCAAGATGTGCATAAGTTGACGAATCTATTCCATACCTTGCGCACAAAGTTGGGTATCAAAGAACCAGAGAAACATTTGGTTCTAAATTATCGCAGTTGTTTGCACATATACATTTATGAGGAATTGGAGTTCCTTGACATATCCTCGCTTGGTACGGCATACCGATGTGCTGCCAAGATTGAGCAGAAATTCAAGCAAAAGAAGCGAGACTTTGGATTTGCGAATCAAAAGCAAGGGAAAGGTGCCCCCAAACCGCAGAACAAAGGACAAAGCCAAGGCATGATGACTCCAGAAAACCTGCCAAATTCACAAGGAAAGTGGTGTGAGTTCCATAAGAGCTCCACTCACAAAACAAGTGAGTGTCGGGCCAAGCATTTGCTCATGGCAGAGATGAGGGCTTCTAAATTAGATGCATGCTCCGACTCTGAATCCGAACTTAACAAGGGGAATGAAAAAGGGAAACATATTATTGATGCGGAGCCCAACTCTATTGTTTCCACTGCGAAGATCCAAAAGGAGGAACCGAAAGATCCAGAGGAGGTGGAACGTCTCTTCCACTCCCATATGTGGGTAAAGGGTTCCTCGCTACAGTTAATTATCGAAAATGGGAGCTAAAAGAACCTCATTTTAGTAGATGTCGTGAAGTGGTTGGGCTTGCCGACCACAACACACCCACAACCATATACCATCGGGTGGCTTCACCAAGGACAAGATCTCCGTGTCAACCAATAGTGTCGCCTTCCCTATAGCATCAAGCCCTTCACAGATGAGGTGTTATATGACATTGCTCCTATTGATGTTTTTGATGTATTATTAGGCCAACCATACTTGTGGAAGCAACATGATGTGTATAAGTCACGTCCTCATGCTGTTTTTGTTACCTTGGGAAATAAGCTGTACATGATACCAGAGGTACCACTGTGTGCCACTATCTCTTTGGTTACTGCAAAATAATGCAGTAAGCTCATTTCCCAAACCAGGAAATTTATTTTCCTAATGATCCGTCCCCAGGGAAAGAAGAAGACTGTGGCCACGACCTCCAGACATTGCTCCTCTGCACGACAACAAAAAATGGACAAGGTTGTGGAGGAGTACGGGGAAATTTTCACCTCACCCATAGGGGTGCCTTTGCACTCTTAGGTCAAGCACCCCATTGATATGACCCCAGGTGCGCCACTACCCAATGAACCAATCTATCGATGCTCTGTTATGGAGAATGATGAAATCAAGAGGAAAATTCAGGAGCTGTTGCAGAAAGGTCACAACCGGCCAA
Source organism: Pinus albicaulis (assembly GCA_034641835.2). Taxonomy (NCBI): domain Eukaryota; kingdom Viridiplantae; phylum Streptophyta; class Pinopsida; order Pinales; family Pinaceae; genus Pinus; species Pinus albicaulis. The sequence goes on from JAXQQM020061023.1 coordinate 34,683, forward strand.
GTTCATCGCCTTGTGGGAGCTCGATCGTGTTAGTACAAAAGAAGGATGGGACTTGGAGACTCTGTATTGACTATCGGGCATTGAACAAGATTTCTGTCCGAAATAGGTACCTGATCCCACGGATTGGTCACCTTCTAGACCAACTCAAAGGGGCGAAATATTTCAGCAAGATCGACTTGAAGTCTGGGTATCACCAGGTACCCATCAAACCCTCTAATGTGTGGAAGACTGCCTTCAAAGCCAAGGAGGGAATTTTTGAATGGTTGGTCATGCCTTTCGGGTTGATGAATGCTCCCATAACCTTTATAAGGTTGATGGACGACATCTTGAGGCCATTCACCAACTCATTTGTAGTGGTGTACTTAGATGACATTCTGATCTTCAACCAGACTTGGGAAGAGCACCTCCACCACATCTGACAAGTCCTACAAACACTACGGCAACACAAGTTGTGTGCCAATTTGGAGAAGTGCACTTTTGGCATGACCCAGGTTCAATATCTGGGTACATTATTGATGAAAGGGGGATGCATGTGGATCCAACCAAGATCCAAGTAATTCGAGATTGGCCAGCCCCAACCACTCTAATAGAGCTTCACATATTTTTGGGTCTTGCTAATTTCTACCATAGGTTCATGTTGGGATTCTCTCATATCACTTGGCCCTTGAGTCAAGTCACCAAGGGAGGAGCAAGAGAAAAATTATTTTGGTCAGAATCTCATCAAAAGACATTCATAAAATTGAAACATCGCCTCTGTTCTACCCCTGTGCTCACATTACCAGACTTTCAACAACCATTTGAGATCGAGACAAGTGCCTTTGACTATTCTATTAGGGCAGTTATTACTCAATAGGGGCATCCAGTGGCATATCACAGTGAGACATTGTTCGACACAGTTCGCAAGTATCCCACTTATGACAAAGAAATGTATTCCATTGTGTAGGCTCGTCAACAATTGAAGCATTACATTTTGGGGAAGGAAACAATCATCCACACATACCACCAACCCTTTCAGTTCATACAGACATAAGGGAAGTTTTAGAATGGTCACCATCAGAAGTGGTCCACATATCTGCAACAATTTCATTTGAACATCAAGTACAAGAAGGGTATCACCAATAATGTTGTAGACTACCTTAGCCGACCACCGATCGTGACACTAACCATCGTTCTCAACTCTTATGGGCACGAGACTTCTGATTGTCCGGTTCTCTATAAGAGCGATCCAGAATTAGGCCACACATACAAGACCCTCTTGGGGGGTATGCAAGTTCCAAATTTTCACCTCCAAGATGAACTGTTATGTCACCTGGGACACCTTTGTGTTCCTTCAACCGAGCGTGCGAAGATGATATGGGAAGCACACTAAAGTTGAGTCGTTGGGCATTTTGGGGTCGAGAAAACAGTGGCAATACTGCAGAAGTATTTCTATTGGCCGAAACTTCGATAGGATGTTGGGAATTACATCAGATCCTGCACTGCTTGCGCCATTTCCAAACCGACCATCAAGAAGCAGGGCCTCTATACTCCACTACCTACCCGTAGTCGACCTTGGGAAGCCATCTCCATGGATTACATGTCGTGCCTTCCTTCTACTAAGCATGGAAACAATTTTGTTTTCGTGGTTGTCGACAGATTCTCGAACCAAACCGACCATCAAGAAGCAAGGCCTCTATACTCCGCTACCTACCCCTAGTCGACCTTGGGATCCCATCTCCATGGACACATGTCGAGCCTTCCTTCTACTAAGCATGGAAATGAGCGTGTTTTTGTGGTCGTCGACAGATTCTCGAAGATGGCCATTATGGCGGCCCGCAAGAAGAATATCACAACAAAAGCCACTGCTAAACTCTTCTTTGAATGAGTGTGGGTGAAATTTTGGATCCCACAATCTATCATATCAAATCGTGACTGTAGGTTCCTCAACACATTTTGGTCCAGCCTCTGGTCAATGTTGGACACCAAGCTCACCAAAATTCCACAGCTTTCCATCCCCAAACTGATTTCCAGACAGAGGTCATCAACAGGATGATTGTACACATTATGCGCATGTACAATTCAAAGCATCCACACACATGGGATGAGAGCCTCCCCTATCTACAACATAGTTATAATCGGGCTCTCCACAGCTCAACCGGCCACAACCCCTTTCAGGTGGGCTTGGGATTCTAGCCACTATGTCCCATTGACGTAGCCATGCCATTTGCGCCTACTCAGGCCGATTCAGCTCATGTCCACTCTGAAGCTGACAAAGCGAACAACTTCATCGAGCGTATTTAGCACATCTTCCAAAAGGTTCATGACATATTGGATAGAGTTAATGCTAAGTACAAGCAACGACATGACCAACATCGGGTACCACACAACTTCTAGATGGGTGACAAAGTGTGGCTACATTTGCAGAAGGAGCGCCTCATTGAACCCCACTGCAAGCTTAGCCCGCTCTGATATGGGTCGTGCACCATCACCAAGGCTATAGGGGACAATGCTTTCGAGCTCAGTATTCCACCATTCCTTTTTCTGCACCTAGTATTCAATGTGGACCACCTTCGTCCCTACTTCCCACCTCTACTGGACACCTCTAACATTGCAGAACAATTCACAACAACAGAGTCAAACCCAGAACACATGGAACAGGCCACCACAGATTGTGTCATGGAAATGCAAATCAAGAACACTCGCCAAAAAAAGATCCAACTGTATCGGGTTGTCAAAGCTGGCCAACTCCTGCACCAAGGCAAGTGGTTCACCAGGGACCAAGTTTAGCAGAAGTTTCCACATCTCATGGAGGAACTCAACGCAATGGGGAACATTGCTTTCTAAGGGGAGAGGAATGATCCAGGTGGATACTGGTAGCCACCCACCTATTCCACTTATGGCCACACCATTGTCTCTTTTAGTTTTTCAGTTTCGGCGCAACTTACTATTTTTGGCAGTTTTTCGGGTCCTAAATTTCTAGAGCCGTTTTGAGGCCCTAAACGACATTTTTTGGGAAAACCGAGAGCAACATAGTTTTTTTTTTCTTGCATCGAAATTTTTATTCCTAGGATAGATCTTTCTAAAGAGGTATGGTGCACGTCAAACAGAGATCGTATGAAAAATTTACGTCCCTGGGAAGTTGAAACACCAATTTACCCAAACGGGGCCCATAGTTTTGGTGCTTCATCTCCTAGGGTTAGGGTTTTGGATGTTTAAGGTTTTCCCTTGTTTCTAAATAATAAATAGGCCCACGAGCCTTATTGTAACTCAGTTCAGAGGCCTGTAGCCACCACATCACTTCTCAGAGATAAGTTACCAGTGCCCTAGCAAGTTTATTTCTATTCTGTCTGTAAGCAAATTTTAGTTCTTTGATATTAATGAAATGAATTTTTATTTCTGCCGCATATTTGTATTTATGGTTACATGTGTATTCTGTTGCGTTCCTGCATAAATATGGATCACTATGTTTAAATATTCATTCATGACTTGTAGATTACATGTTTGCCATGTGTTTGATGAAATTATTTCCATGTTTAGGCCTGGTTAAGTTAAGTCCTTGATAAATTTTTATAGGAATAGCTTTTTCCTGATGTTATTTATCATTCTAGAAAGTCCCACTGAGTTCTAGGCAATGGTTTGGAGGTTAGCCTTAAATGGTGGCTCAGATCCTGGGACCGCTACCTTTGAACTAGAGAAGTTGGGTTGCCACTGCATAGATGAAGGCTTGTGCATGTGGTTGGAGGATTCCAACCGCATGGAGGGATTTTTTTGTTAGCGGTTGGGGCCAGGTCAGCAAAAAGGGTGTCCAACTATGGTTTTTGCCACCTGGGGTGGTTACTCATCCTCTGAGTGACCTGTAGCCCTTGTAGAATGTTATGAGTTGTCATTTTGTCTTCTGTGGTCGACCCCACTTAATGGAACCTAGGAGGTCGGTTCATGTCATAATAGCTCTTCCTCTCATGTTTACGCTGACATCCGGTGAAACTGGGTAAATGTGGGAGGGGGTGTTCCATTGTCCTTCATATTGTGTGTAAATACTTTGTATAATCCTTCATAACATCTTCATACAAGCTATAACCAATCCTTTGTATCATCCTTTGGAATGTCTTTAGACGAGCCCAAGCTAGTGTGTGTATGAATCGTGGCAGTTTTATGTCTGCTCATCCACTATATGTGTTAGAAATGTCATATAACTACTTCGAGGAAATAATACCTACCTTTGTTTGTTCCACACAAGTGGTCATTAAAGAAAATTGTTTACAGGGACCAATGAAGAAGCATACACTTTTCAACTGCAGATCATTCTATGTTGCAAGGGGTCTATCTTTTGATGGATTTGGGTCTACAAGTCCTCCAGTTTTCTCTCCAAATCCATTGGAGAGCCCTTCTACAAAAAAACACGGATGGGACCAATGTTAGGAGGGGTGTTTGGTGGCTTGGGCCTCGTCCTACTTGTGATAGTGTTTGTTTTCTTTGTCCTTAAACATGAGAGAAGGGTTGTCATTGGACACATAGAAAGAGATGTAAATCCTCTAGTTTGGAGGGGAGGCCAATCAATAGTTGTAATTTCAGTTAGTTTATCAAGCCTCAAAGAGTCTTTTTCTTATGAGCTATTTCTTCAGGCAAAAAGAGTTTAATGCTTCTAATCTCATAAAGCATGGCCACTCAAGAGATCTCTATTAAGGGTTGTTAGAAGGTGGTGTTCCTATTGTTGTAAAAATGATTGATTTAAAATCATTGAGAAGAGATGGATATCTTGTAGAGTTAGATATATTTAGGAAGGCTTCACACATAATGTTAGTGGCTCTTTTAGGTCATTGTTTGGAACATGAAGACAAGAAACTTTTGTTTGCAAATACATGCCAAACATGGATCTTTCTTATGCCCTTTATAAAAAGGGAAGCTCACCAGAAGATACTTTATAGTCACTAGACCATATGACATGTCTCAGGATAGAAATTGGAGCAACTAAAGGTCTCTCATTTCTCCATCACGTGTGCTCACTTTTTCCACTTGTTCACAACCTTAATTGAAGGATATAATGATTGTAGTTGGTAATAATATTTTTTGTTGTTTGGAAGATGTGTAATCTATGCTATGCTATGCCTATTATGTATTAAATTTGGAAAGAAAATTTTTCCATTTTATTCCTAAAACCGTATACAATGTGTGAGTTTAGTATGTTCCCAAATATTTAAGTTACATTATTGCAACTATGTCCATTTGAATGTGGCCTATGGGAGAATTTCCATTGCTTTTGCTTCTTCTATAATTCCTTCTTGTTCCCTTTTTCTACCTATCTTTAATTGTAGTACAACTGCCATTATTTTTCATCTTTGAGGTAAAATATTATGCCCACATATTATTGTGCTAAAAAAAATCTGATAATTGTTGTTCTTTTCTATTCAATATTATTACATGCATCCTTTCTATGTTTTCTCAAAGTATTGAAACAACATTTAAATCCACATAATTCTAGTATTTTCCAACAGTTTTAGTTTTTATGAACGTTTCCTGGAGTTGCTAATCGAAAGTGACCAAAACATAGGAGTATTATACCATGCATACATGTTATTGTGTTGTACAAGATTCTTAGAGAATTAAGCTGAAAATAATAATAATAATACTAATAAATAGAATTATATATATATATGTTTATGTTATTGTGTTGTACATGATTCTTAGAAAATTCAGCTGAAAATAATAATAATAATAATAATAATAATAAATAAAATGTTATATATATATATATATATATATATATATATATATATGAGAAGGGCCCTACAATACTAACAATCATGGAAAATTTTATTTGAATAATCTTGTAATTAATCATGTGTTGGAACTTTTATATTTTTAGGAAGACCCATTGAAAACTAGAATAATTGTCCTTATTGATCATCTTTTCTACCATTGATGTATTCAATGTTCATGGTCAAGATTTGCAAAAGGGCCCTACAATACTAACAATCATGGAAAAATTTATTTGAATAATCTTGTAATTAATCATGTGTTGGAACTTTTATATTTTAAGGAAGACCCATTGGAAACTGTAATAATTGTCCTTATTGATCATCTTTTCTACCATTGACGTATTCAATGTTCATGGTCAAGATTTGCATAGAGGAATCATATCTTATGAATGTCAATTATTTCTAGTGAGAAGTGTTTATCACAACTATTAAAACTTGAATGTAGGACAAGGTGCAATTAAATTGTGGGATTCATGTTTGTTAAAACTCATGAATTTTTTTTGCAAATAGAGATTATATTCAAAAGAAATAATATGCAGGATCATGTCATACATACAACTATTACTTATCTTCAGTAGTGCCCGATATTGAGATTTTAACCCTTTAGCTTAGATTACAAGAGTGAAACATGTCTTGTTTGTGTACTATTGAAAAATGCTAGAGTTGCCAAACCAACAAATGATTAGTTATAATGTTGATCCAAAACCACACATTATGCATGTTTTAGAACCCACCTTTTCACTTTTCAACCTTTAATGTTGGGTATAATTGTTGTGAAGATGATTATCCTCAAGGACCATGATTTTCCTTGAATAGAGAGCCATATAATACAACATAATCTCCCTCCCTTCTTCTCTTTTATTTTCTTCACTGTAATCTAACAATTTTGGTTGCTTCACACAATCCATTTTTTCAGGACAGATTGTCTCCTTTCCTTTTCTTCTCCCATCCAAAACTTCTGCTAATCCTGCACCTTGGTACTAATGTCACGGACTTCCTTCACTAAATATTTCTTCTCACTCGTTGTGTCAATTTCCTTGGTGGGTTCCACCAAATGATGATGGTCCTTAACACCTTTCCATCCAATGGATTTGCAATTATTTCCATTTTCTGCACCCCCCAAAAGGCTTATGGGGGTTCTTGATATACTAGGGAAAAGATTGGGACATGAAAATTCTAAGTGTCGTTAGAAAAAACATTATCGAAATGTGAAGGCAACCTGTTCATATTTTAGTTTCCATATTTCTTTGATAATCCATATGTGAAATCCACTTTGAAGAATATCTTAACATAAGTTGTGATATGCATTTTAGACTTTTAGGAGATCCATAATGGTTTTTTCTCTCAAATATTCTTAATGGAACCTAAATGGCAAGTGTCTAGACTTGTAAAGGTAGGTTATGAATATGAACAACATTATTGATGAAGTCGAGGAGTTTGCAAATGAATTCAAGGTAATGGTACTCATGCATAAGTTGGCATGTCCCAAAAACCAAGACACGAAGTTAACAATATACTCCTTGCCTTTAATAGAGTTAAATTTCACCATGAAGAACCCACAAGCACATGAGTAAATGTAGGCTTCTTCCTAAATAAATGGTTTCCACACTTGTGAAGTTTTATTTTGGTCTTATTCAATAAAAGGAGTTAGAGGGTATTTTTGTTATCATACCTTTTATAACTGCCCATTTGAAAGAAATGCGTCTTACCTTTTTATAAATATTTAATTAAAACTCATTTCTATTACTCAATAATAACTCAACAATAATAATAATAATAATTATTATTATCTTTAGTACTAAATGGCTTTCACATCTTCTTTTACTATTAAAATTATCTGTATTAAAAATAACAATGACACCATTCTTTATTATATTTCTGGAAGAGTTGAATTAATCAAATTAAACAAAAATATGAATGAATAAAATTGATCTTCCCCTCATCCTTAATTCATGAGCTTTAAATTAACTATTATTGCAAATTTGTAGTGCTTTTACTATTAAAATTATCTCTATTAAAAATAACAATGCTACCATTCTCATTATATTTATCGAAGAGTTGAATGAATCAAATTAAACCAAATATGAATGAATTAATTAAAGAAAAGTTTGTTTTGGTTTCTAATTTGTTGAAGAATTAATGAATCAAATTAAACCAAATATGAATTAATCAAATTGGTCTTGGTTGTCCCCTCATCCTTAATTCAAAGAGCTTTGAATTAACTGGTATTGCAACTTTGAACTAGTGGTTTTTAACTTTAAGACCAGAATAACACAAATTAAAAGATAAAAATGAATATGATCTATCTCTCATCCTTCATTCAACAAGTTTTGATTTTTTTTTTTTTTTTTTAAATTATTTGTATAAATTCTCTCTGCACTATTAGAAATTTTCTTGGGTCTTTTAAAAACCTTATTGATCCTAAGGACATGAAAGGAGTTTACATGATTCCTTTTTCTTGTGGAACTCCCTATATAGGAGAAGCGGGTCAATCCATTGGCATAGAATCTAGGAGCATGTTGCGGATATTTGACATAATCGGTCTCGTATCTCATCTCTTGCTGAACATGTGGAAAAATCCTGCCACCATGTTTATATTGAAGACTCAAAAATCGTTGCTAAGGTTGATCACTTCCACCATAGGAAATTAAGGGAGGTGATCAAAATTGAACGACATGCTAAGAATCTCAACCGTGATGATGGTTGGAAATTAAGTAAGAGTTGGACCCTGGCTCTCGCCAGGTAATTTAGTTTTTAGTTTTTATGTTTTATTTTGTTTTATTTTGTCTTATTTTATTTTAATTTATTTTTATCTTTAATTAATTAATTAATTTTATTTTACTTTATTTTAATTAATTAATTAATTAATTTTATTTTATATATTTATTTATTTATAATAATTTTTGCCCCTCTCTAAGATAACTCTGTTTATTTATTATTTTATTATTTTATTTATTTATTTTATCGGAATAATTAATTAATTTTATTTTATTAAATCAAAATTTTTTATCCCTCCCTATAACTTATTATATTTATTTTAATGATTTATAAACCCCCTTTTTAAAATTTTATTGAATTAATAAATTAATTTACTTATTTGGTTATTTTATTTATTTATTTATTAAAAAAAAATTTCCCCCTAATACCTATTATATTTATTTTGAGTACTTAATAATTTATTAACCTATTTGTAATTAATTTGTAATTAATTAATCAATTTATTTTTAACTAACTAACTAATTTTCTAACGGCTAGTTCTTAACAGCTAGCTCTCAATTGCTATTTCCTGGCAATAATGCATCTCCACTATTTATTCATCAAGCACCTGTCCTAAGGATGAACCACATTAGCTGGTTCGAAACGTGGACCGAATCCTCATAATATCTACATTATAAATCACAAAAATCTTAGATCTAATATTCGTATAAAGTAATTTTAAATATTTTTAAAACTACTCTAACAAATTATTTAACATAGGTTGAATATATTATTTAGATTTAAATATGAAGTTTATAATCATATTTCCTATATAAATATATTTCATTATTACAAACAATGAGTTCATTTAAGTTTATTTTAAACTTACAAATAAAGTAGTTTTAAATATTGTTAAAACTACCCTAACAAAATATTTACCACATATTGAATATATTACTAATGATTTTAGATTAAATATGAAGTTTATAATCATATTTCCTAAACTGCTTAACTAGATTCCATCCAAAAACTTTAAAACAGTGAAACAATCGCATTTCGCCAGCTCATTGCATCATCATCGTTAACTGATAATGAAAACGACTGACTCGCTATAAATAGCAGAGTGCTACAAGTTCTATAAAGCGAAACGAATTTGAATTTGAATTTCCCAACTTGCGTGATAAAGATATCATTCTAAGCAAGAAGCAACTCTTGAGGGGTTCTCGATTTTTTCTAGAAGAAGATTTAACTGTAAGACAACAAGAGGAAAGGAGGGACGAAATGGCAAAATTTAGGGAAACAAGAGATGAGGGAAAAAGAACATGGATTTATAAAAAGTCTGACATACTCATTCTAAGCAAGAAGCAACTCTTGAGGGGTTCTCGGTTTTTTCTAGAAGAAGATTTAACTGTAAGACAACAAGAGGAAAGGAGGGATGAAATGACAAAAGTTAGGGCAGCAAGAGATGAGGGAAAAAGAGCATGGATTTATAAAGGTAAAGTCGTGATTGCGCAATTTGGACCTCCTTCCAAAACAAGGCAGCAAAATGATAACAAAGAAGAGGCAGCAAACTCTTTAGCAAGAAATGAGGAAGCAAGGTCATTATAGGCAAGCAGGGACAAAGACTCAACTGTGAGTCTTGCATGTCAAAACAAATAGAAATCAAGTCTTACCCAGGTTTCCTTAAAATTAGTTTGTTGGAACTGCAAGGGTTACCCATGGAGACGAGGACCTGGGTTAGGGCCTATTGCAGAAGGTAGAGACATAATTTTCCTCATAGAAACACATGAGCATGAAGGGTGCAAGACACCTTTGTTTGAAGGGTACTGGAAGATAGCAGTGTGGAACAAGGCAGCAGGGAATGGCAAAGGGCACGGGGGTATCATGGTATTAGTAAGAGAAAAAGAAGGTCGTTTCATTCAGCTAGAAAAAGAAGACCCAAATAAGCAATTTGTTTGGCTTAAAATATCAGAAAATGGAAATCACATTAGAATTGCAACATGCTATTTTGCGCCGCAAGTTTCAAAAATCTACAAAAGTAGAGGGCTTGACCACAAAGATCCCTTTGCAGCCCTAAAAACAGATATTGCAATATATTCACAGCTAGGTGAAGTCCTTATAGTGGGGGATTTCAATGCTAGAATTGCAGGTGAACAAGCTAGCATTCTTTGTTGTAAAGAAGACAGTGACCCTATCTAGCTTACAGAAGAGAGTAATCATCAGTGGGAACGAATTTCAAAGGATAAAGGCTACAATCTCTTTGGAGAACAACTGCTTACGCTATGTGGGGCTTTCGATTTAGTCATTTGTAATGGTTTGACTAGATGGGAAAAGTCCGGTAATTTCACTTGCAATACTTACAATGGAGCAAGTGTAGTAGATTATGTAATTTACTCGCATAGTTTGTGTGAGAAAATGGAGGAAGTGTTGATTGGAGATCAAATTTGGGACTTAAAATCAGATCACAAGCCAATCTATTTAAGTTTCTCTTGGACCGGAAAGAAGCAATTAGGGTCAAAAAATCAGTGTGTTCAACAAAATCCCCCAAAGGGCAGAATTCTTTTGAATCCAGAGAATTGTAATACCTTCAAAATAATGCTAGAGAGGCTCTTCAAGAAGGAGGAAATCTCATCTCATGGCCTTCATAGTCACGGATTAACACATTTAATTCAAAGCGCACTTGCTGAGTGCAAAAGAGCAAAAATTAAGAAGTCTGAAACAAATTGCTTTCCGGTTAATGCTTGGTTTGACGAGGAATGCAAAAAGGCAAGGAGAAGGTGGAAGGAATTAGACACGGATAACATAAAGCTCAAAGCTTACAAGCAGATAGTAAAAAAGAAAAAGGCTGATTTCATGGTTTCAAGGAGAGAAGAACTAATCTTCCTCGAGAAAAATAACCCCAAATTATTCTGGAAGGAGCTCCAACCGAAAAAGGTGCAAACTGAAAACAACATTACAACTTCTAAATGGTTTGACTATGCAAGACAACTTTATGAGCAGGATCCCAAGGTTGACCCTCCTCCCTTGGTCAACACAGACACAAAACTCTTCACGGTGCAAGAGGTAGAGATGGGTATCAAGAGGTTGGGCGCTGGAAAAGAAAAAGACTTAGATGAACTCCAAGTAGAGTATCTAAAGTGGGGCTTAAAAATTCTTTCACCTCACATCACAAAAATTTTCAACAACATCATACAGCAGGGGTTCCCCACAGATTGGACAACTAGTATGGCAATACCTCTTTTCAAGAGTGGTGACGTCAATAATCCCTCCAATTATAGAACCATAATGATAAACCCCTTGTTTGAAAAGTTATTTGGAAGCATGTTAGAAAAGAAAATCAGCAAGTGGGCAGAAGAAAGAGATAAACGTGCTAAAGGGCAAGCAGGTTTTAGACCTAAACATTCCACAGTTGATCATTGTATAACTTTAAGGCACATCATTGAAAAAGTTTGGGAAGAAAAGGAAGAAGTTTTCTGTTGCTTTGTTGATTTCAGAAAAGCCTTTGACACGGTTCCTAGGGATAAGCTTTGGGGTAGAATGGAGGAACTCGGGGTTCCCAAGCATTTGAGAGCAGCTGTGCATAGGTTGTATGAAGAGGTGAAAGTCAAAATCAGAACTTCAGCTGGCATTTCTGAAAGTTTTATAAGCGATATCGGGGTCAAGCAAGGTTGCCCATTGTCTCCTACCCTTTTTGGGTTATATATTGACAAGCTTGAAGAGTGGCTAAATTCGCAAGGGGGTGACGATATCCATTTGGGCAAGTTCGTTATAAGGCTTCTTTTGTACACAGATGACCTTATATTGATTGCTAAATCGGCTCTTGGTTTGCAAGAGCACTTACGTTCCCTTGAGCATTTTTGTAGAAGGGTTGGGATGCAAGTCAATATTAGCAAAATGAAAGTAGTGGTTTTCTCTAACAAAAGAAAGCATAACCAACATAAGTTCTATTTTGAAGGCAACATTCTGGAAGAAGTTGCAGACTACAAATACCTCGGAATTGACTTCAACATAAATTTAAGTTGGGATGGTTGTAGAAAGAAAATAACTTTAGGGGGTTGGAAAACATTTTATGCTCTTCAAAATAGGTGTAGAGAGGCAGCTCCGTGGGACTGGAAAACCACCCTAGCTCTTTTTGGGCTTCTAGTGATTCCGGTGATTCTCTACGGTTGTGAACTGTGGGCCAGCAGCACAACCAAGATGCAGTGGAAACAAATTGAGAAAATTCAGAAACGTTTGATTACAAACAGATTCAAAATTAAAAGTGCAGTTCCTTATGCTATCATGTTAAGTGAAACAGGGGCTGCTCCTATTGAAGCAATTGCTATGGTGCGAGTCATAAGGTATCTGAAAAAAATTGAGCAAATGGAAGAGGATAGATGGCCTAAGGTTGTGTTTAGTGACAGATTGTGTAAAAGACAGAAGACTTGGATGCGGCAAAATAACAAATGGTTTAGTAAATGGGGTATTTTCTTGAGCATGTGTCCTACAAACAGTAAAGAGATAAAAGCTTTTGTTATGGATAAATTCCACAAACATACTTGGAAGAAAGAGCTAGAGAGAAAGAAGAAGTACTACATAGAAGAGTTTAACCCCACACATAACCATCAACAAAAGGCATACATAGGGGCTAATATTTCTTGGAGATCTAAAATTCTTATTGTTCAATTAAGGACTAATTCTCACACCGGTCCCCCAACAAACGGGGCATTGGGGAGGATAAGTATGTATTTTTTGCTCCTCAGAAAAAGTGAAAACAAAAAAACATTTCATTT
>JAXQQM020070281.1:0-26147 GCA_034641835.2 Pinus albicaulis
TTGTTGTTCAATCCTTAGCATTAGCCACGGGTGTACCGAAAGGATGGACAAGTCACACATTAAAACTTTGTATCAAAAGACAAATATTCCAAGGATGGGCCGTAAAGAAACAAGGTAGTGAAATCCGCATGTATGAAAGCCGATGGAGGGGGTAAAGCAACAGGCGGCATGTATGAATTGTAAACAAAGGAGATATAAAGGGTAAAGGGAACGCCGGCCTAACACATGAATGATGTGTTTAAAAGAGCCGCGGGTTATGTACGAAAGCATATGGAGAAAGTCTGAGGGGGTCGAGCAGCGGGGAAAGGACGAGACCCATACCCCCGCGGACTTACGACACGTGGCACGGCAAGGTCTCATGGTGGGAAAGAGATGGTAAGGATGGGCCGCGGGATGTGATCTCGTGGCAGAGTAAATATGGACCCGCACAGTTGAGAAAGACAAGTGTTAGTCCAGCGAAGGAAATCATGCACAGTAAAGGTTGGACAGCGTACGTGGATAAAAGGTAAGGTAAGTCCATTAGGTCAGCTGGTACTAAGACCCGTACCAGCCTTTAACCCGACATGAGGCGCTCACCTACACCTTGATATACCCAATCCCCACGCGCCACGTGTCTCATTGTCAGTGTCCTTACGACACTTGCCTTCTGTCATCTTACTTATCCACCTTTTTAGCTCGAACAATTTACTCCAGTAGTAATAAACGCCCGTATTCCTCTCTAGTAAAACGTCACAGGTTGTTTTCTACGGCGAATACCGAGTGGGGAAGAACGCCTGGTATATCCAAATCACTATCAGGGGTCCCCGCGTCGCTTTCCCGAGCATTGTCACCCTCTGTTCAGGTATTCCATTCTCCGTTTTCCCTCTTTTCCCTTTTCTCTTTTCGAAATTGTTAAAATGTCCGCCATGGGAAGAGGAACGCCCAAGAAAAACGAACCTGAAACCCCCCAACTCCGTGAGTCCAGAAACCCCCCTGGTTTTGAACCCCTCTATGACTTGCAGTCTGGTATCTGCGACCCAAAATATCCTTTTGACATCCGCAGTATCAAGCCCCTGCTTTTTGGTCGCCACTGCAAGGATGTCGATCGTTTTCAAGTTATCGCGTCTGGCTTCTATCACCATATCACCCCCCAGGTCCATTCCTGTGTCGATTTCATCATCTGGCTCAGAGACTCCTATGATGTACATCGGGACGCTTTCGTTTCTCCTCAGGGGAACGTAATTCTTTCCCTTTCCCCCGATGTTATCAGACAGGCCCTCCGTTTCCCTTCCAGTGACACATACTTCAGTTTCAAAGATGAAACCTTGCTCGCTCAGTTCAATAAGAAGTCAAGAGAAGCTCGCCGTGCCTTCATATCCTCCATAACCATCGACCAGGCAACTGCCCTGCCTACATTGGAGCCATTTTCATTAAGTTTGTTTGCCGAAGAAGTTCGACCTGTTCTGTCTCTCATCGCCGGCCTTTTGGGGGTAGGGAGCCCGGAAGACATCTCTTCAGTATGCATTCGCTTTTTGTGGCTCATGTCACAGAATGGGGTTACATTGGATATTCCAGGTTTCCTCGCCTCGACCATCCTGACCCAATTTCAGGAGCTCGCCCAAGCCCGAAAGTTTCGTTTTTGCTCATTGGTGTTCTACCTCTTCTTGTTCCAGCATGCGGATAAGTTCAACCATTTGGGGTTAGATAGGATGTATTCTGAGAATTCCCAGCCCAGACCAGTCTTCGACTGGAATTGCTCTGTCCGTCAGTTGCCTAGGGGAGAGGGTTATGCCAACTTCGTGAACACCTTCATGTCTATTGCCTACATCATCATTCACGACGCGCCTTCCCCTAGGGTTTTCCCAGAGATGAAACGTTGGCTGCAGGCTGGGAAATACCAGTGTACCGGTGATTGGTTCCTGTCTGAAGATTGTACTGAAATTCGGGTCTATGGAGCCGAAGTTTCCCCATACCGGCTACCAGTTTTTCCCGTCCGACGAGTTTACGCCCTCGAGTACATCCGGCAAGCCCTCAAAGCTAACCAGCTCCATTTTGTTCCTGCTAAGAAAGGCTACATCTTAAGGCTTCCTGTCCAAATTGGCCCCTTTGTGGTAAACTCTAGATATGCCCTCCTAATTTCCGAAAAAATGTTGCAGAACATGGACCTGAAGTTGGGGGAAAGCTGGGCTTATGACCCACGGGAAATCATTTCAAATAAAAGAAAGAGAAACAGGCCTACGCCCTACATTCATGAGTCCAGGCCATTTCTGGAGTGGAGGGCTAACCTTGAAGTTTGGCTTATGTTTTCGCAGATGGAGACAGACTCGTCTGCTACAGGAGGAGAGGAAGAAGTGAACAAGGGCGCAGATGAGCAAGAGGTAGGTACTTCAGGAGCACCACCACCCAAGAGGCAGAGGGTGGCCACTAGTGAAGCGGAAGTCATAGGAGAAGGGATAATATTGGAGCCCTTCACGAAATTTGGTCAATTCGATAAGGGCAAGGCGGGTATAGCAGTATTGAGGGACAGTGTCGCCTCCTCCGATTAAACTGAAGTCACGCAAGCCATCGTCGAGCCCACTCCATCCAGGACGAGCGAAAGGGAGCGGACAAATAAAACTGTCCGAGACAGATACAGGGCCGAATTAGGAGGGTTCGTTGAAAAATACCATACCAGGCTCTCCGCTTCTGTCAATGCAGACACCGAAAGCCTGGTACTGTCTATGGCGGAGGCCATCCTGGACCCAAGTTCGGATGTTCCGATTTATAAGGTGCTCGAATTGGCTATTGATATGCAGAAGGTACCGGTATAGGACATGACTGACCTGTTCCAAACAGTCTGCGACATGATGAAAGACAAGCTATCACAGATCACCCTCGCACTAAAGAAGACATAACAGAAATATGAACAGCTGAGGGATTCCTTTGCAGCGGAACAGAATGCTTGTCGTGCCAACGCACATCAGGTGCGTGATCTCCAGGATCAGATCAAAAACTCGGATGAAGGAGGGAAAGGAATGCAAGCAGCACTTATAGCCAAGTTGCAGAAAGATATTACAGCTGCTAAGAAACAGGCTCGCATACCGGCTTCGCATCCTGTACAGACTGCTGAATTGGTGCGGGTAGAAGAAGAGAAAAATGAACTGTCTGCTAGGCTTTTCAGGGAAAGAGAAGAGAAGGAAAGGATGGCTAAAAGGATTGACGAGCTAGAAAGCAGAGCCACGGAGCTACAGACCCGGTGGGATGCGCACAGTTGTCATGCAGCTGAAACATCAAGCGGAACTGGTTCAGCGACAGCACAACTATCCACAACTATGGCTGAGATCGAAGTGTTGGAGAAACAAACATCCACTACCAAGCAAAAGGTCGCAGAGTTGGAGGGCGCCCTGGCTGAAAAGGCCAGAACAATTGAAGGGCTATAAAGGGAAGTCGAGGAAGGAAAAAGGGTCACGGCTGAGCAACATCAAACCATTGCCGAGATGAAGAGTCGAGCAAAGGGAAATCTCACCCTGCTCGAGGCCAGAAGTTTAATCTGGTCGGACATAATCACGGCAGTAACCGAGCAGTGGGAATTCTTGACAATGATAGGAGAGCTCAAGTCCACCCTTCCTTATCTCAATAGAAGGTTGCAGGAGGCAGGGGGTAATCTGTCTAATAGAGCTCAACACGCCGGCGACTACATCTCTTTTCTTTATGCACTAAGGGCGAACGACTTGGGGAAACATGGCATCCCCAGTCGATTTATGGAAATCAACGAGTGTCAAAAGATCATTGATAAAGAGGAAGCTCGAGTAGCAGCTTCAAGGGTCCTTCAACAGGTGGCTGACAGTGTTGAACAGTTCGACAAGGTATGGGATGAGATCATCACAGCCGAACTCCCGTCCTGTTGGGAACCAAATGCCCCTGCCGTGCTTATGCTCCCAAATCAATACACAACACGTTTACAAACGGAAAGGGATCAGTCTGACCACCAAATGGGGAAAGCAACTCAGCTCAAGGCCACTACCATTGTCACAGTCCTCAAAAAGGAGTTTAGTCTCCTTCACATGATCAGATATCGGCTCCCAACTGAGGCAAGTATTCACACTCTCGGCGAAGCGTTTATCAGAGTGGAGAAGCTCTCAGCAATGCCAGAACCGACCTCCGAGAGCCAGCAGAGACTGACATAGTTCTTGAGTCAGCATACTAGTTCCTCTGCCAACGTGCCTCCTCCAGCATCTGCAACGGCTTCCACTCAGCTGCGCCCATGACATTTCAGTTTACTCATGATATGGCCTAAACGACCTTTTTACTTTCATTTAGTTTATGTTTTTCAAATTTCCGAGTGGGTTGTCTTTCCCCCACTCTTGCATTTTTACTTTTTACATCAAACATTGGTCTAAGTTTCTGTTTTGAAATTGGCCCGGGGCCTGTCTATGCATGGTGGGAGGGCTGTTTCCCCATCATGAAATTTTGTTGTTATGATAATGACTTTTAACAAATTTTGTTCATGCGAAGAAGATATTTCCCCGAAATATCTTCTTGCTGAAAGGTAAAGGAATCCTATATAAGACAGAGAAAAGAAGAAAGAAAGGTTCCAATTCTTCAGAAGAAATTGACTGTGTAAGTATTTTCTGTGTGTGTTTGTGTAAAGACTCAAATGCTAATGTGAAGAGCCCGTTGGGTTTCAATGATAAGGAGTTACACTTTAAAGAGGATTCTGGACTTGTTTTATGGTAGCGTGTGATTTTCTCCTGCTTATTGCAATGTCGTTGTTCATTTCATTTACATCCATGTCTCTGGTGTTATATTCTGGAATGCGAGTGTCCCGTTGTTTTTGATATAAATTTATCTCTCTGATACTTATATCATTAGCTTCCTGGTACTTTAAAAATGGCTTAGGTATAATACAGTGTTTCATTTCCAATTCATACATATTTCTGCTATATTGGCTATTACGAAGTGCTGTTGATGAGAGTTCCCAGCATGTATGGATTCTTGGTCGTTTAAGCCCATCACATGCTGTGAAATTCTTCTTGGTGTCGTCTTCTTGACAGTTAATATCTCCTTCTTTCTATACAGCTCAGTAGTCGTCTTTATATATACCTCTTTTCTGCCATATACCATGAATCCGGCCCTGTTTATTGTGAATTGTCTTAAAGTTGTCTGATGCAGCAGTGTTTGAGTATAGCATTACATTCGTTCAGTATTACTCTTAATGCTTCAAACTATCGGAAGTTTTGGTCCCACTCAAGTGTTATTCTCTGTTTGTAAAGAAGTAGTATGAGAGCTCTGTCTTGTTAAAGTGCTAAACGTTGTTTTGAATCCTCTGCTCTCTATACATTATAAGATGTCCTAGGCACTGGTCTATAGCAACTCTAGGCTGTCTCTAGGAGTTACAACATCTTTTTGGCGCCGTTGCCGGGGATCGAAGTTGAAGAAATTTAAATCCCTGGGCCTCGACAAAACCCGTCCACTCTTCAGTTAGGTGAGCACGAAGAGTTGAGAGTTGTGCATCCCTCACCTTGGCGACTCCACATTCATATTACAGATAAACATATTTGCAGTCCTGGCTCCCCGTAAGCCACACCTAAGGTCAGATACATCTCAGTCAAGGACACCCTCTGTGTCTGACCCAGAGCGAATCCTACATAGAAGGGGCTGGAGGGAAAGGCAGCCAGGTCATACTGAAATTCCTGAGTTTTCCCTTGAAAACTTTCCATATCTTCAGCCCTCCTCTTCTCAAGTCACCCAAATACAAGGCTCTAACCCTATTTTAAGAGATACTGGTTATTATTCAGATAGCCCACATCGGGAAGGTGTCCATACCAAAGACGAAGCTGAGTCTAGTTATACTCCACATTATTCTTTTCATCCTACCCCTGAAGTTGAAGAGGTCAAAGAAGTCACTGAAGTATCTGTTGTTGACAGCCCGACCTTCTCATCAAACCCCCAAGCTGTTGTTCACTACATTCCCATTATTATTCATACTCAACTCCCACCACCTCCTCCACCACTCACTGCTCAGGCTCTCATTCTACCTCCGCCTCCTCCAATGGCGAATATACCTGGCTTTTTACAAAATAGGTATGCCCCTTTACAGCTGCCTGCAGTTTTAAATGACATGCCACAAGAATATTTAAAGATTCTGCCCAGATTCAATGGGGAGAACGGCGTTGATGCCCAGAAGCATGTTGAAATCTTCTGCTCTTTCGCAGAGAACTTCAATGTGGAGCATTTGGATGTGGTCCTAAGATTGTTCGTGCAGTCCCTAGATGGAGAAGCCAGAAAATGGTTTAAAACCCTCGGGGCTAATTCCATCAACACCTGGGAGGCTATGGAAGAGGCTTTCGTGAAAAAGTGGGGAGATAGGAAAGATCACGGGGATGCTCTAACCGAGTTTAACACCCTTAAAAAGAAGCACAATGAAGGGGTATCAGAGTTCATCAGAAGGTTTAACAAATTGTACCTGAGCCTCCCAACTGAGATGAAGCCCCACCAGATCGCTGCCAAGGTTGTTTTCGTGGCAGCATTTGATTCTGAGTTTGGTTTCTCACTAAGAGAGAGAAAGCCAGCCACTCTGGATGATGCACAAACAGATGCATTGGAAATAGAAGCAAACTTTGTCTCAACGGGTAAGTCCAAAGGGAAGCAAGAACATGATACTAAAAGAAGAGGCAAAGAAGAAGTATCCACTTCAAGCCAAGATAGAGACTCAGCAAATGACAAGATCGAAGAGATGAATAAAATGATCAAGAATCTCTCTAACAAGTTAGTCAAGCTGGAGATGGAAGATAAGAATTCACCACCAAAGAACTTCCAGAATGCTCCAAACAAAGGATTCAATCCTCAATATAGAAAACCACCCTTGCAGATACTGCAGAGGGGACAGAAGGAGCAACAAGACCAAGTACCGCATCCTTTATACTTGGAAGGACAAATGGTGTTAGAAAATTAAATATTACAGAGCAATGAAACACATAAAATATGCGGAAAATACAAGCACAAAAAACACATAAAACCAGAGAGACACAGATATACGTGGTTCACCTAGTTTGGGCTACGTCCACCCCGAACAGCCAATCCTTCCTTTATATTATCCAACAAAATGAAGAGACAAAACCTACAGCAGATCCGCTGTAATATCCTCTGTTCTCTCTCACAGTCTCCCTCTCTGTTTCTCGCTCCGAGAATACACTCATAATCCACAGCCACAATACAATGACCTCATATATACAAGGGGGTTGCCTTCTAGGGCAAAAAACCCTAATCTATACATAACTTCTACCGTCAGATCATTTGCCTAATGAACGGCTCAGATTGACTAGAAATTACTATACTTTTAATCGCTGCCGCCCCCCCCTGGACCCCCCACGGCAGCGATTAAATTTCGGGCGGCGTTGCCGCCCCTTTTAAGGTACAGGGGTCCAAAGCTGTGATACAAAGTAAACAAGATAATCAGGCTCCACACCCAACAAATGGAGGCTTCTCATGAAGACCCCGCCTATGAGCAAGATGAGACATGTCCTGTCTTCTCAGACAGTGATGACATAGAGTGCCCTGTGCAAGAAAGTGAGGAAGGGGAACTACAACCTCACTCAGAAGCGAAGAATAACGAGGATGCTGAAGAGCCAGAAATCGATGACTATGGCAAACAGTTCGTTGATTTCATGCAAGCCCAGTTTAACAGGAAATATGACCTCAGGTCATCCAGGAAAAGAACACGCACTCAAGATGAAGAGGAAGACGCACCCCAAAGGTCAGCACCTGCACAGAAAGAGGCCAATACTCAAGAATCTCCAGACAAAGGTAAGAAGCCCCTTAACCAATCTCTGCAATCTGATAGTCACATGCCTTCGTCTTCACAAGTAGCTGTGTCCCCTGTGAATAAACCTCCAGTTAAAGAAGTTAAGTCTCCCCTGCCAAACAAAGAGTCAAAAGAAAAGGAAGTGCCAATAGAGAAGCCTTCATCTGCCTTCAGTTTGCAAAAAGAACTCGAAAAAGTTAAAATACCTGTCCCTCTGTCTGAATTGTTGAAACAGCCAGCCTACCAGTCACAAGTCTCCTCTTTCATTTCTGCTCCTGAGGTACCACACATTCCAGACAGTCTTAACTTGCAAGAAGAAAGGCCTATGGTAGTGTTCGGCCCCCACGTCGAAGAATTAGATCCCTCCACCCCTCCCTTTTACGTATCTCTAGTAATCCATGATCTACTATTGCATAACTGTATGTTAGACTCAGGAGCGTCCCACAACCTGATGCCCCTGTCTGTCATGGAGCAATTGGGACTCCAAATCACTCGCCCATATAAATACCTTTATTCTTTCGATTCCAAAAGAGTGAAATGTTTGGGCATGATCAAAGATCTAGCAGTCACCTTGGCTCAGATCCCGGCCAAAAGTGTGGTGATGGATATCGTAGTGGCTGACATCCCAGCCCGCTTCGGTATGCTATTGTCAAGGTCTTGGGGGACCAGAATTGGAGGATCAATTAAGCTGGACCTGTCTTATGCCACCATTCCTGTCTTTGGTGGCCAAGAGAGGAGATTGTACCGAGAGACCAGATTTGTCAAGACAGTCACTAAGGCAGGCGATTTAGTGAATTCCCCAGTTTACAGCAGAGATGGAGATTTCTCCTGTCTAATGTTGGAGGAAGATCAGGAATATGCTCATGAGCCCTCATTCTGTCAGATAAAGACTGAGACATCAGTGCAGGACTATGGATCTGACATCTGGACACTCCACTTTGATGGAGCAAATTCCAGGGAAGGAAATGGGGCTGGAGTGTTGCTTATTTCACCTATGGGTCAATGGGTCCCCCTGTCCTTCAAATTGGAATATGAGGCCACGAACAATGTGGCTGAATATGAAGCACTCATATTGGGGTTGCAGACAGCAAGGAGTATGAAAATACAGAATCTAGAGGTGATGGGAGACTCCGAGTTGGTGGTGAGGCAAGTGAAAAACCAGTGTCAAGCCAAACATTCGAGGCTAAAGGCCTATAGAAACGAAGTTTGGGATCTTGTGGAGAACTCTTTTCTGGCATTTAACATTCAATTCATGCCTCGAGAACAGAACATAATGGCAGACTCCTTGGCTGTGGCTGCTAGTACGTTCCACCCACCTCAGAACCCTCTGCTGAGATACGAAATTGAAGTAAGATACCGGCCTTCAATCCCTGATAATGTCAAGCACTGGCAGGTCTTTGAAGATGAGGATCAGGTGAAGAGGTTCTTAGAGACTGTTGGGGAGTTTTCGAACCTAGAGATTGACAGTTGTGAAGAAGAAGAAATTGGGGACAGTCCAGAAGACAAGCTGGAAGAGAAAATATCCGGTCACAGATTCCTGCAGTTGAAAGGGAATGTCATTCCCCGAGGGCTGGTACCTTTGGAGAGGCTGTTCAATAAAAACGATGTTCCGTTACAGCCAAACAAAGTGGTGACTGAGGACCAGGTCGAAGATCTAAATCTGGGCACAAAAGAAGATCCAAAGATTGTGAAGCTGTCCAAGAAAGTCCCAGATGAATACAAACAATTTTACCAAAAGCTGTTTCAAACCTATAAAGATGTATTTGTCTGGTCGTATCAAGACTTGAAAACCTTTGATGTCAAGGTCATGCAGCATAAAATTCCATTAAAGGGAGACGCAAAACCTCACAAGAAAAAACTCAGACAGATTAATCCCCTGTTGCTGCCCTCGATTGAGCAAGAAATAAAAAAGTTGCTGAAGGCTAAAATTATAGTGCCACTAAGGTATTCTGAGTGGGTGGCCAATTTAGTCCCAGTACAAAAGAAGAATGGCGAAATCTGGTTGTGTGTGGATTTCAGAAACCTGAACAGGGCGTCTCTAAAGGATAACTACCCGCTACCGAAGATGGATCATATTCTGCAGAAGGTGGTAGGGGCCTCAAGAATGTCCATGATGGATGGGTTCTCGGGCTATAATCAAGTAGCTGTATTCCCGGAGGACCAGAAAAAGACAGCTTTCACCACGCCTTGGGGGACATTTATGTATGCTAGGATGCCATTCGGACTGATTAATGCAGGGGCTACGTTTCAGAGAGCCATGGACATAACCTTTGTTGGAGAACAGGATAAGTTTCTAGTGGTGTACCTAGATGATATAACAGTCTTTTCAAGGGATGATACCAAGCACGTTCAGCATTTGCAGAAGACCTTTGAGAAATGCAGGAGGTATGGACTATCTCTTAACCCTCAAAAATCTTTCTTTGCATTAGAAGAGGGTAAACTCCTAGGACATATAGTAACTAAAGATGGGGTCAAAATCGATCCTAAAAGGGTGGAAGCTATAAACGGTATCTCTCTCCCCAGAAATAAGAAAGAAGTCCAGGTATTCCTAGGGCGTATCAATTTTCTCAGAAGATTTATTCCTAACTATGCCGAAATAGTTAGACACATTACAAATATGTTAAAGAAGGATAATGAGGTAAAATGGGCACCAGAATCAAGACAGGCCTTTGCCAGGATCAAGAATGCGTTTGCTGAGGCTCCTGTGCTGGCAAAGCCTGACTTCATTGAACCTTTTATGATTTTCTCTTTTGCATCACCTCACACGGTGGCCGGGGTCCTCTTACAGAAGAATGGGGATGGGTATGAGCAACCCATTGCTTTCTTTAGTCAAGTTCTTCATGATGCAGAGCTAAAATACAACATACTGGAGAAGCAGACTTATGCCTTGGTAAAGTCCCTAAAGGCATTTCGCATGTACATTTTGCAATCTCACGTT
This sequence comes from Pinus albicaulis, assembly GCA_034641835.2. NCBI lineage: Eukaryota > Viridiplantae > Streptophyta > Pinopsida > Pinales > Pinaceae > Pinus > Pinus albicaulis. The sequence continues at coordinate 10,701 of JAXQQM020070281.1, forward strand.
ACTGCTTTTGTACCCACAGCAGCAGTTAAGGACATCCTCGTTCAGGGAGACAGTGAAGGCAGAAGGGGCAGGTGGATTGCGAAGATACAAGAATACGACCTGGACATCAGACCCACCAAGTTAATTAAATGACAGGGGCTAGCAAAGATCTTATCAGAGTCAAACCACCAAGCTCTGGGCATCCACTTATCCATGATCGCAAATGAAGAGTCTGAGGAACAGACAGGGAGACAAGAGGTGGAAATGGCTACTCAAAAAATACAGATGAAGTATCTCACTAGCCCCTGGTACAAAGAAATTGTTGAGTACCTCTTGACACTCAGCTGCCCACCCAGCTGCGATAAGTCCAAATACAGAGCCTTGAGGCTTAAATCTCAGAAGTATGTTGTAGCTAATGGTCAATTGTATTGGAGAGATCCTTCAGGCATACTGCTGTTATGTCTCATCGAAGGTGAGGTAGGGAACATAATAACCGAATTCCATGAGGGAATCTGTGGAGGGCATTATAGCTGGAGGAGCACAGCTCAGAAAATCCTGAAGGCTGGTTTTTACTGGCCTAAATTATTTGGAGATGTCTTCACTTGGGTCAGAGCATGTGACAAATGCCAGAAGTTTGCTGAAAAACAAAAGCTAGAAACTCTACCCCTGATTCCTGTGCACGTTGATGAACCTTTCAAGCAATGGGGAATTGACTTCATAGGTGAGATCCACCCACCCTCCAGTGGGCAGCACAAATGGATTTTGACCGCTACAGATTACTTCACGAAGTGGGTGGAGGCCATTCCTGCACGAAACGCCACGGACACGGTGATCATAAAATTCATGGAAGAGAACATTATCTCCATTTTTGGATGCCCTGCTAGAATAGTTACAGACAATGCCCAAGCTTTCAAATCTGCTAAATTTGTTAATTTTTGTCAGCAATATAACATTACTCTGGGCCACTCCACAGCTTACTACCCACAGGGAAATGGTTTGGCAGAATCATCAAATAAAACGCTGGTCAGAGCTCTAAAGAAGACAATAAATGAAAATCAGAGGAACTGGGACTCCCAACTGAAGTTTGCTCTGTGGGCAAACAGGATAACCAGTAAAAGGGCAACGGGAAGATCTCCTTATGAACTAGTATACGGACGGGCAGCTGTATTCCCTATACAATTAGCTTTACATGTTGCTCGTTTCATGCAGGAGACTCAGGAAGAACCGGATGGTATGACCAGAAGAATCAATCAGTTGATTGAACTTGAAGAAACGCGTGTTCAGGTGAACCAGAAACTTGTGGATTACCAGGAGAAGATGAAAGAATTGTTTGATCAGCATACAAAGGATAGAAAGCTGCAGGTGGGAGACTTAGTTCTCAGGTGGGATGTACGAAGGGCCGATAAAGGTAAGCATGGTAAATTTGACCCCCTTTGGTTCGGCCCCTTCAAGATTGCAGAGCAGGGAGGAAATAATACATTTAAGCTGGAGAATTTACAGGGAGATCTGTTGGAAGCCCCTGTAAACGGGCAATTCCTCAAACCATATTTCCAATTCTGAAGCAGGCTGAAAAAGGCCCGACTGTATTATATTGTATATTAGTTGCTGTTTTTTATTTTCTTATCATAGATTATGCATGAGTCATGATGATCTGTACAGGGCGAAGCTTCAAGAACCGAAAAGTGTTGTTCAAAGAAGATGCACAGGCGGTCTGCGTAGTTCTCGACACGTTTGGGGAAAAACGTGCCGTCCCCAGGTGGAGCCAATGTTGTTCAATCCTTAGCATTATCCACGGGTGTACCGAAAGGATGGACAAGTCACACATTAAAACTTTGTATCAAAAGACAAATATTCCAAGGATGGGCCGTAAAGAAACAAGGTAGTGAAATCCGCATGTATGAAAGCCGATGGAGGGGGTAAAGCAACAGGCGGCATGTATGGATTGTAAACAAAGGAGATATAAAGGGTAAAGGGAACGCCGGCCTAACACATGAATGATGTGTTTAAAAGAGCCACGGGTTATGTACGAAAGCATATGGAGAAAGTCCGAGGGGGTCGAGCAGCGGGGAAAGGACGAGACCCATACCCCCGCGGACTTACGACACGTGGCACGGCAAGGTCTCACGGTGGGAAAGAGATGGTAAGGATGGGCCGCGGGATGTGATCTCGTGGCAGAGTAAAGATGGACCTGCACAGTTGAGAAAGACAAGTGTTAGTCCGGCGAAGGAAATCATGCGCGGTAAAGGTTGGACAGCGTACGTGGATAAAAGGTAAGGTAAGTCCATTAGGTCAGCTGGTACTAAGACCCGTACCAGCCTTTAACCCGACACGAGGTGCTCACCTACACCTTGATATACCCAATCCCCACGCGCCACGTGTCTCATTTTCAGTGTCCTTACGACACTTGCCTTCTGTCATCTTACTTATCCACCTTTTTAGCTCGAACAATTTACTCCAGTAGTAACAAACGCCCGTATTCCTCTCCAGTAAAACGTCACAGGTTGTTTTCTACGGCGAATACCGAGTGGGGAAGAATGCCTGGTATATCCAAATCACTGTCAGGGGTCCCCGCGTCGCTTTCCCGAGCATTGTCACCCTCTGTTCAGGTATTCCATTCTCCGTTTTCCCTCTTTTCCCTTTTCTCTTTTCGAAATTTTTAAAATGTCCGCCATGGGAAGAGGAACGCCCAAGAAAAACGAACCTGAAACCCCCCAACTCCGTGAGTCCAGAAACCCCCCTGGTTTTGAACCCCTCTATGACTTGCAGTCTGGTATCTGCAACCCAAAATATCCTTTTGACATCCGCAGTATCAAGCCCCTGCTTTTTGGTCGCCACTGCAAGGATGCCGACCGTTTTCGAGTTATCGCGTCTGGCTTCTATCACCATATCACCCCCCAGGTCCATTCCTGTGTCGATTTCATCATCTGGCTCAGAGACTCCTATGATGTACATCGGGACGCTTTCGTTTCTCCTCAGGGGAACGTAATTCTTTCCCTTTCCCCCGATGTTATCATACAGGCCCTCCGTTTCCCTTCCAATGACACATACTTTAGTTTCAAAGATGAAACCTTGCTCGCTCAGTTCAATAAGCTGTCAAGAGAAGCCCGCCGTGCCTTCATAGCCTCCATAACCATCGACCAGGCAACTGCCTTGCCTCCATTGGAGCCATTTTCATTGAGTCTGTTTGCCGAAGAAGTCTGACCTGTTCTGTCCCATATCGCCGGCCTCCTAGGGGTAGGGAGCCCGGAAAACATCTCTTTAGTATGCATTCGCTTTTTGTGGCTTATGTCACAGAATGGGGTTACATTGGACATTCCAGGTTTCCTCTCCTTGACCATCCTGACCCAATTTCGGGAGCTCGCCCAGGTCCGAAAGTTTCATTTTTGCTCGTTGGTGTTCTACCTCTTCTTGTTCCAGCATGCGGACAAGTTCAATCATTTGGGGTTAGATAGGATGTATTCTGAGAATTCCCAGCCCAGACCAGTCTTCGACTGGAATTACTCTGTCCGTCAGTTGCCCAGGGGAGAGGGTTATGTCAACTTCGTGAACACCTTCATGTCTATTGCTTACACCATCATTCACGATGCACCTTCCCCTAGGGTTTTCCCAGAGATGAAACGCTGGCTACAGGCTGGGAAATACCAGTGCACCGGTGATTGGTTCCTGTCTGAAGATTATACTGAAATTCGGGTCTATGGAGCCGAAGTTGCCCCATACCGGCTGCCAGCTTTTCCCGTCCGACGAGTTTACGCCCTCGAGTACATCCGGCAAGCCCTCAAAGCTGACCAGCTCCATTTTGTTCCTGCTAAGAAAGGCTACATCTTAAGGCTTCCTGTCCAAATTGGCCCCTTTGTGGTAAACTCTAGATATGCCCTCCCAATTGCCGAAAAAATGTTGCAGAACATGGACCTAAAGTTGGGGGAAAGCTGGGCTTATGACCCACGGGAAATCATTTCAAATAAAAGAAAGAGAAACAGGTCTACGCCCTACATTCATGAGTCCAGGCCATTTCTGGAGTGGAGGGCTAACCTTGAAGTTTGGCCTATGTTTTCGCAGATGGAGATAGACTCGTCTACTACAGGAGGAGAGGAAGAAGTGAACAAGGGCGCAGATGAGCAAGAGGTAGGTACTTCAGGAGCACCACCACCCAAGAGGCAGAGGGTGGCCACTAGTGAAGCGGAAGTCATAGGAGAAGGGATAATATTGGAGCCCTTCACGAAATTTGGTCAATTCGATAAGGGCAAGGCGGGTATAGCAGTATTGAGGGACAGTGTCGCCTCCTCCGATTACACTGAAGTCACGCAAGCCATCGTCGAGCCCACTCCATCCAGGACGAGCGAAAGGGAGCGGACAAATAAAACTGTCCGAGACAGATACAGGGCTGAATTAGGAGGGTTCGTTGAAAAATACCATACCAGGTTCTCCGCTTCTGTCAATGCAGACACCGAAAGCCTGGTACTGTCTATGGCGGAGGCCATCCTGGACCCAAATTCGGATGTTCCGAGTTATAAGGTGCTTGAATTGGCTATTGATATGCAGAAGGTACCGGTACAGGACATGACTGACCTGTTCCAAACAGTCTGCGACATGATGAAAGACAAGCTATCACAGATCACCCTCGCATTAAAGAAGACAGAACAGAAATATGAACAGCTGAGGGATTCCTTTGCAGCGGAACAGAATGCTTGTCGTGCCAATGCACATCAGGTGCGTGATCTCCAGGATCAGATCAAAAACTCGGATGAAGGAGGGAAAGGAATCCAAGCAGCACTTATAGCCAAGTTGCAGAAAGATATTACAGCTGCTAAGAAACAGGCTCGCATACCGGCTTCGCATCCTGTACAGACTGCTGAATTGGTGCGGGTAGAAGAAGAGAAAAATGAACTGTCTGCTAGGCTTTTCAGGGAAAGAGAAGAGAAGGAAAGGATGGCTAAAAGGATTGATGAGCTAGAAAGCAGATCCACGGAGCTACAGACCCGGTGGGATGCGCACAGTTGTCATGCAGCCGAAACATCAAGCGGAACTGGTTCAGCGACAGCACAACTATCCACAGCTATGGCTGAGATCGAAGTGTTGGAGAAACAAACATCCACTGCCAAGCAAAAGGTCGCAGAGTTGGAGGGCGCCCTGGCTGAAAAGGCCAGAACAATTGAAGGGCTAAAAAGGGAAGTCGAGGAAGGAAAAAGGGTCACGGCTGAGCAACATCAAACCATTACCGAGATGAAGAGTTGAGCAAAGGGAAATCTCACCCTGCTCGAGGCCAGAAGCTTAATCTGGTCGGACATAATCACGGCAGTAACCGAGCAGTGGGAATTCTTGACAATGATAGGGGAGCTCAAGTCCACCCTTCCTTATCTCAATAGAAGGTTGCAGGAGGCAGGGGGTAATCTGTCTAATAGAGCTCAACACGCCAACGACTACATCTCTTTTCTTTATGCACTAAGGGCGAACGACTTGGGGAAACATGGCATCCCCAGTCGATTTATGGAAATCAACGAGTGTCAAAAGATCATTGATAAAGAGGAAGCTCGAGTAGTAGCTTCATGGGTCCTTCAACAGGTGGCTGACAGTGTTGAACAGTTCGACAAGGTATGGGATGAGATCATCACAGCCAGACTCCCTTCCTGTTGGGAACCAAATGCCCCTGCCGTGCTTATGCTCCCAGATCAATACACAGCACGTTTACAAACGGAAAGGGATCGGTCTGACCTCCAAATGGGGAAATCAACTCAGCTCAAGGCCACTACCATTGTCACAGTCCTCAAAAAGGAGTTTAGTCTCCTTCACATGATCAGATATCGGCTCCCAACTGAGGCAAGTATTCACACTCTCGGCGAAGCGTTTATCAGAGTGGAGAAGCTCTCAACAATGCCAGAACCGACCTCCGAGAGCCAGCAGAGACTGACACAGTTCTTGAGTCAGCATACTAGTTCCTCTGCCAACGTGCCTCCTCCAGCATCTGCAACGGCTTCCACTCAGTTGCGCCCATGACATTTCAGTTTACTCATGATATGGCCTAAACGACCTTTTTACTTTCATTTAGTTTATGTTTTTCAAATTTCCGAGTGGGTTGTCTTTCCCCCACTCTTGCATTTTTACTTTTTACATCAAACATTGGTCTAAGTTTCTGTTTTGAAATTGGCCCGGGGCCTGTCTATGCATGGTGGGAGGGTTGTTTCCCCATCATGAAATTTTTTTGTTATGATAATGACTTTTAACAAATTTTGTTCATGCGAAGAAGATATTTCCCCGAAATATCTTCTTGCTGAAAGGTAAAGGAATCCTATATAAGACAGAGAAAAGAAGAAAGAAAGGTTCCAATTCTTCAGAAGAAACTGACTGTGTAAATATTTTCTGTGTGTGTTTTGTAATGACTCAAATGCTAATGTGAAGAGCCCGTCGGGTTTCAATGATAAGGAGTTACACTTCAAAGAGGATTCTGGACTTGTTTTATGGTAGTGTGTGATTTTCTCCTGCTTATTGCAATGTCGTTGTTCATTTCATTTACATCCATGTCTCTGGTGTTATATTCTGGAATGCGAGTGTCCCGTTGTTTTTGATATAAATTTATCTCTCTGATACTTATATCATTAGCTTCCTGGTACTTTAAAATAGCTCAGATATAGTACAGTGTTTCATCTTCCATTCATACATATTTCTGCTATATTGGCTATTACAAAGTGATATTGATGAAAGTTGCCTGCATATATGGATTCTTAGTCGTATAAGCCCATCATATGCTGTGAAACTCTTCTTGGTGTTGTCTTCCTGATAGTTAATATCTCCTTTTCCTATGCTGCTCATTAGTCATCGTTATATATATATCTCTTTTTCTGCCATATACCAAGAATCCAGCCCTGTTTACTGTAAATTGTCTTAAAGTTGTCTGATACTGCAGTGTTTGAGTACAGAATTACATTCTTTCAGTATTACTCTTTAATGCTTCAAACTATCAGAAGTTTTGGTCCCACTCAAGTGTTATTCTATGTTTGTAAAGAAGTGGTATGAGAGTTTTTGTCTTGTTAAATTGCTAAAACGTTGTTTTAGATCCTATACTCTCTATACATTACAAGATGTCCTAGGCACTAGTCTATAGCAACTCTAGGCTGTCTCTAGGAGTTACAACAAAGTCAATACCCCATTTCGTAAATGGTCTAGCAGAGACAATAGGATGCATTAGCGCTGGCAGTTTGCGGATTTTATGGTAAAAAATATGGCATGCATGACAACTTCTGATTGCGAGGATGAAATCTCAAAAAATAGTAGGCCAAAAGTAATCGATGCAGAGTACCTTCTGCGCGGTAGTATATCCAGATAAATTTCCACCATAATCCCTAGCATGGCAATCATTTAACACTTTTTTGGCCTCCTCATGAGTGAGGCACCTCCCTAAAAGGTATCGACACCACGACGATAAAGTGTATCGCCGACAATCAGATAATCTTTGGCTTGGTATTGAATACATCGCTAATCAGAGCGAGAGGTATTAGGTCAAAAATTTTGGGTTTGGAGATAAATGATGAAATCTCCATATGAGGGATCAGATGATCTGATCCGAAAAAAAGACTCATCTGGAATAGATGGTTTCGACTTAGTAGCAGTACTATCAGAGGGAAGGTCACAGAGAAGCTCAGCCAAAACTAAATACTTCTTTGACTTGGATTTGATGAATTCCAAATCAAATTCCTGCAAAATTACAATCCATTTTGAATATTTTCCCCCCAACAATTGATGTGATAAGATGTAAGTCATGGGGTTGCAATCCGAAAATATTGTTGTTTTTTGGAGCAGGATATAATGGCGAATCTTTGGACAGCTTGAACGGCTGCCAAGGCAATATTTTCCATGTACGAGTACTTAACTTCCGTATCATTGAGATTACGACTCAAATAATAGATCGGATGTTCCATTCCATATTCTACTTGGACCAAAACCATAGCGATGTTCGTTTCAGCCGCGACGATATATAGGAAGTAATCATTTTGATAATTAGGAGGATACATTAATGACGCTCGAACAAGATGGTCCTTGACAGCATCAAAATAAGCTTGCGCAACTTGGTCCCAATGGAAGGGAACTCCCTTTTTCAATAATCAAGTAAATCCTTTAGCCATTTCAGTGTAGTTTGGAATGAACCTTCGTAGGAAGTTAGCCTTTCCTTGAAGTTTCTGTATCTGAAATAAGTTTGATGGTGTAGGAAAATCAAGAATGGCATGTACCTTCAGTGGGTCTATTCGAATTCCTTCTTTTGAGACTACGAATCCAAGAAATTGACCAGAACCAACACAAAACACACATTTGTGTGGATTGAGGCATATCTTGTAGTGTCAGCAGTGTAAGAAAATGGCTCTCAAATGCATCGGGTGATCAGTCCAATTTCGTGAATGCGCTGGTAAATCATCTAGATATGGTTGAACAATGTGCTTGATGTCGTTGAAAGCGTAATCCATTGCTCTCTGAAAATTTTCCCCAGTTTTATTTAAACCAAACGCAATTTTCCTATATGTGAATGTGCCCCAGGGACAGATGAATTTTGTTTTATGTTGCTCATCTGGGCGGATATAGATTTGATTGTAGTCAGAAAATCCATCCATGAACGAAAAAATCTCGCATCCACCACAATCGTCAATAATCTAGTCGATAAAGGGAGTAGGATAGTTGTATTTTGGAAAACCCTGATTGACATCCCGATAATCGACGCACACTATAATGGTTCCTTGTTTTTCATAACAAGAACGATATTGGAAACCCACTCAATTAGCGGAACAAGGTAAATGAAACTAGCACACAAAAGTTTTTCAACTTTTTCTTTGATTGCAACGGCTTTCTTCGAATGAATAGGATGAAGTTGTTGATGCACCGGTTTGACATCATGATACATATTAGTTCAACTATACTAGTATCTATGGCTGGCATTTCCTCGTATGACCAAGAGAATACGTCACGAAATTCATGAAAAATAGAGCGATATCAATCAAGTTCTGATGGAGAACAAGATACACCGACATGAATATTTTCTACATTGCCAGGTTTGGTCAAATATCGATAGAAATCGTTTCTTCGATATTAGATAAATTTCGCTTAGAATCAATTGCATTAATTGGTAAAGAATTCGAAAAGAAAGTTTTGATGGATGGGTGATATATTTCACTGAGATTATTTTCTTCATAATCAGGAAGATGGGAATTATGATGATAATCTTCCCATGGTTCTCCTTCTGACATCATAACTTCCAAAATATTTTCATCTGTCAAAAATTTTGAGGAAAATGGATCAGATGGAGTACCAAAATATAATGAACGATTAACCCAAACATTCAGCTATGCTGATTTCGGATTTTCCACCCAATCCAAATAGATTGATTGATATACCAACTCAATAGGGCTGGGCGGTAAAACATCATCCAACGTATAAATATCATAATCACCCGTACTCTCCCTTAAGCCAGATAGAGTGGAAGAGATCATGTAGCCAGTCTCTATGCTTGTGATTCCTGCCAACGTCGCGGGTGGAAGTAATGCAAAGGTTCCCATAAGAGTGGAATCCTTTAAGAGTCCTACACCAATGTTCTGAATTTCAAGTCGGGGTAAGTGAACAAACAGAACGCTTCCAGTTACCTGCGAAGCAGAGGAAAAAAAGGATAATTGATTTATGACTGTGACTATACCTTTATGTGGAAAGGCAATCATTCTAAAGTATGTAGAAACAATGGTAGTCATTGCATATACCCATGGTCTTCCGAGTAAAATATTATATTCAAGGGTTCCATCAACAACCTCGACATCAATAATTACTGTTTTTCCCCCTAACTCAACTTGCAGGTTATTGATAATACCACAAGGTTTATATCTTCTTCCATCAAAAGCCTTCAACGTCGTTGATGATTGTGATAATCGCGGTGAGCCAAGTGACTTCGAATAGTTTAGAGACATAATGCACGTAGATACTCCCTCATCAATAATATAGTGATGAACAAGGTGATTGAGAACATTTACTAGTATGGAGAATGCCAATTCTACTGGTAATTGCGGCACATAGCCCGTATGATTAAAGACAACAAGATTAGAATCAGTTGGATAAATTCCACTAATGGCCGACAATAAAGCCTGCTTCTTGGAGGGACAATTTTGTAATACCTCAAGAGTAGACATAGATGAAGGGGATTGAGCCAAATCTTCAACTATATTATAATTTTGTGTAGCTCTTGCTGGAGGATTATATGTCGATTTATGAATTACTCCCTTTGGTGGCTTAATTTTAAATTCAGGAATAACAGTAGGTGGTATTGATTCATTAGATGTATTTGTTGTCGAGGTAGTAGGTTGATCAGTGGTTAGACTACCATAGTCTTTATTCCACGTCGACACCAAAATATATTGTGAAGGTTTTGTGGTGGATAACATTAACACTTGGGAACTAGGAGTTGGATCCGTAGCAACCAAATTTGTGTCTGGATTTGGAAATGGGTCTGTCAACACAGCTGATGCATGAGAATTCTTGATGATTTTTTAGACTTCAGCACAGTGAGGACAATCCCTAACAAAGTGCTCCTTGTTACAGATTATTCATGGATAATGAGGTTTCTGTAGTCTAAACAGTTGATCACATGATCTTTCCCTCGGGTTAGAAGTTTGCTTTTTCTTTGATTTCCCCTTTTTATTTCCTCCTGGTTGCTTGTCACTTTTTCCTTTGTTAAATGACATGGCATTAATTTCAGAAGTAAGAGCAGGATCAGATGCAGTAGCATGGTGTGTGTTTGCAATGCCTATCAAGCCTTCTCCAGCATGAGAGTCCTTTATTTTAGGAGGAACATTGAAATTAGATCGTGGCGCATTAAGAATTTTTTCATAGAGCATGCCAAACTGAGTGTAAGTAAAGACTAAATATTGAGCACGAGCGATAACTTGCTCTTCTGTGACGATGCCACCTTTAGCCACATCCTCATTTACAGATGGAAATGGGGACTTAATGAACCATTCAGTAAGAAGCTGATCGGGAACAAATGTCTTAACCATTCATCGATGGCGACGCCACTCATGAATATGATTGGAAATGTGAGTAGAATTAGTCTGTTTGAAGTTGTTCAAGAGTTTCATTCCAGTTTCGTATCTAATCGGTAACTAGAAATGGGTCAAAAAGACAGTATCTAAAGCAGTGAAATTGTCAAAAGAAGCTCTAGGTAACTCAATGTACCATTTAGCAATCGGAACTGTAAGCGTACGCTGGAAAATACGTAGTCGAACAGAATCATCATTCAAGGAATTTGATGAACACCATAAATGATAAGTCATGACATGAGTCAACGGATCTTGTCCAGGCTTTCCATTGAATTTAGGAATGTCGAAGGGTAATTTATGAGGTATCACTGACCACCAAGGAGCATAATTGATAGGATCATTGTTTAACCAGTTTAAATCTGGTAATTCCAAGGTTCCAACAAAAGGCAACTGTGTATTAACGTTAGGTTGAGCATAGCCAGGGTAAGATGGAATTTTTTGGGCAATAGGTCTTTGAGCTCCAACATACGGAATTTTTTTCTGGTAACCCAAATAGGGGTTGTTTTTCATAGCAAATGCTTGAGAATTCTGTTGACCAAAACCTGGATATGATACTTGTTGAAATTAAGTTTGAGGAATTTGCACTTGGGGTTGCCAAGGGATCTGTCTACCAATTTTATAACCCAAATTAGTGTAAGTTGGATTCGGTTGATATGTATAACCAGGTTGTGTTTGTGACATCCCATAAAATGGTACACCGGCTTGTGAATAAATTATCCCTGATACAGGTTTTTGTAAATTGACCAAAGGATTTTGAGTCTGTGGACCCAAAATTTGATGATATTGAGTTGAAGAGCTCGCTTGATAAGGTTGATGTACAATATTTTGATTCTGTAACAGGGGTATATATGTATTAACAAGTGGTAATGAAGTGGGTGTAACAGGTTGAACCAGTTGATACGATTGTACAACCATTTGTGGTTGGATAGGCATAGTGGGCTGCCATTGAGAAACGTTCAAGTCAACATTAGTTTGACCAAAAACTGACTGAGTACTGTAATATTGGGCGACCAAAGGTTGCCCCCCAGCATAAGGAGGATAATAATATGGAAAATAATTTTCTCCAAATGTTGGGAGTCCAGTTGAGATGGTACTTAAAGGAATTGACCCAAAAGGATCAACTTGATATTGCCTTGATGTTGTATGTAATGAATCAAGTCATTCAGTACTAACAATAGGACTACCAGTTAAAACACCAGATGTTGACATTGGTAAATATCGTGGTCTTGAAGATGTACGAGAGAAAGTGCCAGATATTGATTTGTAACTTGTTAGGACCAAAGGGCCACCGTGAAAATATGACTCTGGTGAGGTTGTGAACATTGACAGAGTAGCGAGGGTAGGAGCTGACGTAATTGGAATAGAAGACCCAACTGAATATGTTGGTTCAGACATGGTTGTATGACCAAACGTATACTCTCCAAAATCGATGGGAGATTGAATGGAAATAGGATCAACAAAAGTAGATGGAAACGATTGAGGAAAATACCGATACAGGTAAAGTTCTCCCCCAAAAAGGGTTGGACTTAAAGGTGTATCGTCTTGTGGGATTTATTCAATTGCAATTAAACGAGGAAGAACTTCACCATCAGGCCAAAAATATATTTCAGACGGTTCACAGTGTGATGTAGGAGTTTCAGTGGCTACAAAAATTTGTGGAGTGACCAAGGTAGGAACAACTTCCGGTTGTTCGACTTTAGGATTCAAATTTTCTGGAAAAGAAGAGATAGGATCTAGATCAATTTGTAATTGAAAAACATCGGGTCTAGGAGGTATGGTCTCAGCGATTGAATGGATCGTGACCATGGGTAGCTGTGAAGACTCCGTTTCGACAACAGGAGACGAACCGGGATGTGTGGAAACAATCTGAGCTAGCTCTGGTTTAAAAGATGATGTTTCGCTATAGGTACAAATTGTACTTGATTTGGCAGATCGTGATTGCCTTCGCCTACCAAAAGTAACTTCCAGTGGTAAAGGTGGTTTTAAAGCTAATCTACACCAACAACAGGGGGATAGGATTTTTTTCTTCCATGATTACTAATTTATTTTAACCAAAAAAAAAAAAAAACAAAAAGAGGTTAATGCTAGGAAAAAGGGTTTACCAAGAAACTATGAACTACAGAACACCTCTAGGCGAACCAAGAAGTACGGGCAGGTAATCTCCCCAAATGTTGTGTTCAATGTATCATGGTTTCAGGGCAGTCGACTCGGTTCATTATGGATGGATAGCACCAAAATGTTGTCCTCCCAAATATACCCAAATGTACGTGGAGGCCCAAGTCAATATTAGTGTTGTCTGATGCGAAACCGCATAGTGAGAGCACCCCTTTAGACTTATCGTATTGTAACACCACCCGATATACCCAAGAATACATGGACGAGCTACGATATACTTACATACGTGGAGTGAGGTATCACACTCGGAATGTATCGCAGACAAGTTAACGACAGATGCTATGTTTTACAACGCCGGAACACATCTCTAGCCTAGACCTTCTAAATGTTATCATTATGGTTCCAATGCGTTGTTAAGTAAATTGAGATTTATTTTATGTTGATCTTGCTTAACAATTTTCCTTTCAAGTTCACCACGATGATGTATATGAAATTCCTAAAATGCAAGATAAGAATGATAAGCAAACTTTTACTTTCAGCTTTTTCAATGAAGAACCTAGCTACTAAGGGAAGAGCGCAAAAATTTTGTGAGCAAACAAATCAATGAACAAAAACAAAAATCAATGAATCACAAACTAAATGCAGATTTCCTAATGTTCCTTTTTGAAAAACACACACAATCCTACATGCAAATGCAAGTTTCTCTTTTCAGTTTCCTTAATGTAATGAATGCAGAAAAGAAATTAGGTGCACTAGATCAATAATTCAAATGATTTTTACTTTCAAGAAATGAATAATACAAACAACAATTTCTCTTTTGAAGGAAAAACGAGGATTTCAACAATAATTTCTCCTCTCAAGGAAATGAATATTTTACGACAATTTCCTATTTAGAAAGCAAATGATTCTTATTGTGACCATAAAAAATACTTTGAAATCAACTTGTCAATGATAAAGAAAAAAAATTCTAAACAAACATTGAACAAATTTTTAGCCAAAGGAGGAAGAAGAATATAGATTCACTGGTCAATTGAGCATCAAACCTTTCAGAACACAACAAAAAACAAAAGTGAAGCAAGTTGCAAAGTCAAATTCAAGGGAATTTAGTCACTTTCAGGAGTCAACGCAGTCTCCAAGGCAAGACAGTGCTCTTCAATGCAGGCTAGGAAGGGAGACAGTGCTCTACAAAGCACTGTGTCCAATCTAAGGGTGTATTGGGCACAATAGACAAGGAAAAATGCTATTGTTTAACTCATTGTATTTACAAATTAAGCTCTGAAAAAGTTTAATCTTTATGTGTAACAACTACTAGGTGGATAAAAAAACAAAATCAGAGGCTAAAACACCTATAACTAAGATAAATTCTCCCCAGTGGAGTCGCCAATTTGTTGGGCCAGAATTGTAATCTATGGATAAATTACGCTTCCCTAGATAGGTGCTAGTCTAGAACAACAGGTGAAATACTATATGAATATTTCTCCTAACTCAGAACAGATATACAAAGAGGATTGGAGGCTTACTTATTCAGTCATTTCCAAATGGCTCCTTCTGTTGCTTCTGTTGCAACTTCAAATTCAAGCGGTTTGTGAGATGAATGCTTCCTACAAGAAAGAACACCGAAACAGAAAAAGATGCAATAATATAGATATCTATTCAATCTAGTTAGCTAAATCAGTAAAGCATAAACTACATTCGTCAACAAAGATCTTACAATATAGAAAATCAAAGCCAATACAGACGCATGTAGGGAAAAATAAGAAGTACTCTTTATTGATGATTGAAGGAGATGTTACAACCTAGTGACTAATTTGAAGTGACCTTCCAGCAAAGTTCCCAAGCCTCATCACAATATAAATCTCTCCAGCAACAACTTCACAAATCTAGCTCTCAATTGAAAATCCTTTAGCATTTCTCTACTCAAATTCTTCCTTCTCAAACACTTAGATCTGTGTTCAATTTATAGATGAATTGTAGGTTGTTTTGCAATAAATAACTTTCCAAAAATAGGCAAGACATGTTTCCAGTCATGTAGATGTCAAATGGACACTTGGATCCGAAGCTTGACACATGTGAACTCTTCTAGAAGGCACTGGCCAAGTGGAGATTCCGAAACAATGAGAATTTCGCTCCCAAGGTGACCAACGCACCTGTGAATGTCAGGAAATACTTTGCAGAGTAGCCTTGCATGGGGATACCTGCATATGCAACACACTTAGGCCCTTTAGAGCCTACCTTGGTGAGCTCTCATATGCTATATAATAAGCTTCAAACCATGAAAACCTTTGCTTGATGAAAG